>CM055881.1:37235093-37525093 GCA_029582165.1 Portulaca oleracea | reverse complement strand
TATAATAAAAAATTTGTCGGGGCATTCCGAGAATCGAACTCGGGACCTCTCGCACCCAAAGCGAGAATCATACCACTAGACCAAATGCCCTTCTGCTGATACCCTACCTTCTTGTTTTTGTTAGTATACCATCCTTCAAAACTCCCCCTAATTCTTTACTCTTTGCCTCGATGTCAAGGATTTCAGTTGTCTAACCCGTACTTTCTTGTTCTTCTTTCAAACAGTATGGCATACGAATCTTCTCTCTCAGCAATCGACTGAATGATATGCTTATGTTGGGCGGGAAATCTTAACGAGTAGACCAATGAAGGGTATTATGGCTATGCTCGAAAGATTTCTGTTTTGTTCTGCCATTTTAATCTCTGTACTTGTTTAGAATTAGGAGTAAAGAAAACATTTTGTAAATAATAATAAGATTTGAACCCATGCCCTTTGGACAGGTACCTGAAATTGGCGCGATACACCAACTCAACTTGCGGTTTTAGTTGTGAAAGTAAAATAACAAAGACAATGGCTGATTTGCAATCAAGTTGTCCTCTTCAATCTGTAAAAGTTTATTGAATCAGCTTCTCTGCATGTTTGTCAAGGTAAGACTTACCTTCCAGATGTGGGTCTGATTTTCACAGACTCTGCAGAAGCGGGAGACTGTCGGATCTACACCAAAAGTTGTTGAAATATTCATCCTGGATGGGCTTTCAAATTGCATGACTTAAAATATTCGGCTGAATAGTTTTTGTTTGATCAAGGGGCATTCCGAGAATCAAACTCGGGACCTCTCGCACCCGAAGCAAGAATCATACCTCTAGACCAAATGCCCTGTTTTGTTCCCAAGTTGAGAATCAAATTTATTCCTATTTAAGTTTCACAGGATGAGACTTTCCTTCTGTTCTGTAATTTCATACTATCTGCAGTGCAGTGCAGGGTGATTTTTGAACCCTGCTGATTGTTTTTTTCAGCTTGAGTATTTCAAAATAATAATGTTGGAAAAATATGTAGCGGGGCATTCCGAGAATCGAACTCGGGACCTCTCGCACCCAAAGCGAAAATCATACCACTAGACCAAATGCCCAAATGTTGTTCTCCCTATGTATTTGACAGCAGTCCCTATTTGAAGGGTAGATCTAACATGTTCGTGATGTTTCCCTTCATTATTTTCAGAATTCAGATACGATCTGATAACCTTACAACTGTTACAAGATACCCAAAAAAACCCTAATACATCAGCTGGGGCATATTCTGAGAATTGAACTCAGGACCTTAACCTCTCACATCCAAAGCAAGAATCATACCATGAGATCGCAGATGCCTGTTGTATCATGTTGGGATTTAAATCCGTTACTACGCTGGATATTGCTGCTCATATTTATGTTAGATCTCTCTCTATGCTGACAAGATGTTCTTTCCTGACAATGTTTTAGTAGTAACCTGTCTGAAATGCAATGTGTCTGAGTTTAGCTTCTGCAGAGAATTGTGTGAAGATGAAGGATAGTGTGTGGCCTTGGTCATGTGTCTGTTTGATATGGGCAAAGACAGTAGTTTGGATATGGGTTTGTTGCCTGGAGGCTAGAGCCTGGTTTTGCATTCACTAAAGTGCTTCGTTGTGGCAAATGTCTTGGTGTCCTACTGATACATTCACTCATGTCTCATCAGTTTAGAAAATGGGTTGGTATATATGTGCTTAAAATTCATGATAAAATCTGCTTGTTAACCTGCCAATCGGTTCCGTAATTATATACAGAATTTCTGTGTTCTCTATGATGTATATTACTTCCTTTTTACTAGGTTCTGTGTTTCCCTTTGATGTTTACTAATTACTACCCCAGAATGACCAGAAAATAAGGGGACTAAAAGGGGAAGACAGGCAAACAAATCAGAGAGTTAGTAGACAACACAACCATTAAGGTAAGACACTTGGGTAAACAATTTAACTGTTACAGTAGTTATTTATTTGTTTCAATTTTCTTTGAACCAAAAAAAATGGAGTTTGGGGCATTCCGAGAATTGAACTCGGGACCTCTCGCACCCTAAGCGAGAATCATACCACTAGACCAAATGCCCTTGGGTTGATACTCTTCCCATGTGTTTTTGTTTGTATGTCAACCCTCAATGTTCCCCCTAATTCTATATTTACCTTGTGCCTCGCTGTCAATTCTGGGAGTACTCCCAAACTACCTTTTTGTCGGTTTTACCAGGGTTGCTTTTACTACCCTTTTTGGTTTTCAAAGTATTTTTGTAAAGGTTTCTTTTTTCAGATTTGTTGGAATCATTCTCTTGATGATCTTCTGTTCACGGGATAAGACTGCCTATATTTAGATTTCTCAGATTGTACTCATCAAAGGAATTTTTCCTGGGGTTGTTGTACTTTGTGGCTTGATGTGCAAGAATCAATAGTTTCCTACCCCATAGTATCTTGTGAAGTAGTGTATGAATCTTCTTTCCAAGCACTCAGACTGATTGATATGCTTTCGTAAGGCTCATGTCTTGACAGATCCCACGGTTTTCATACTTTCTAGTAAGAACTCACAGTGACTAATGACAGCATTCACTAAAGTACCATAATTTGGTGTGTATGATTGTGGGTTTATTAGAAAATAAATGTTGGGTGAGAAAATCATTGTGAGCAGACCAATTAAAGGCATTATGGCTATGCTTGAAAGTTGAAAGATCTCTGTTTTGTTTTGTTCTGCCATATCTCTGTACTTGTCTAGAATTAGGGGAAAAAAAGGATTTGTAAAGAATGGGATTCAAACCCATGCCCTTTCGGACCAGTACCTGAAACTAGCACCTTAGACCAACTCGGCCATCTTGACTTCCTGTTTTAATTGCGAAAGTAAACCTACAAAACTCGTGCTAGATTTGAAATCAACTCGTTTAAAACACAAAACTTTAGGGGGCATTCCGAGAATCGAACTCGGGACCTCTCGCACCCAAAGTAAGAATCATACCACTAGACCAAATGCCCAGTTGTTGAATGCCATTTGTGTTTCAATTTTCTAGTTATGCTGCAGGAATTGCAGTTGACTTTCCGATTATGATGCAGATCTAGATCCAGTGATTGTTTTATGCTTGAAAGGGGAAAAACGTGTAAAGACTATACTTGAAGGATACATCTAACATGTTTTTTACTGTATGCTGTCTGAAGAGAATACAGGATCAGATTCCTTAATATGTGACACAAAAATAAACATTCATTTCGTTTTCTGTATCTTAGAACCTGGGTGGTTGCTCCGGGATTGTTTTGGTGCTTATTCAGTGTGATGCCAATCATAGTTCTCCTGCTTCCGGAATCGGACTCTCAACAGTAACATATGTCGAAGTAAGATTGTCTATGCCTAGATCTCCTTAGACCTTGCTTAAGTTGGATCCATTATGAAAATGTTATTGATTGACATTCGAGAAGGTGCATGTTGTCAAAGAAATGAATGTTTAAACAAATGTTTTCTTATTTGGTATTACTTTTGGTGTTTAGTTCCATGAGTGTTAAGGGTAAAATAAGAAAGTCATATTCCGTTATTTTTTTATGTAATTTTTGGAGGTGATAAGGTAAAGTAAATATCAAAAAAAAAAATATAGGTAGTTAGCAAGAACATTATCTAAATATCCTTGGTTGAAATCAATATTTGGTTTATGGGAAATTGGATTCTAATAATACGAATTTTTGGCTATATAAGACTTAATAATAGGAACTTTCGATTTGATTCTGAATAATATGAACTTTGACCCCCTGCTGCCCTAATAACACGCCACCGAGTTAAGTTGAACTTAACTCGGCGGCCGGATGATGTGGCAGCGGAGGATGTCCTAGTCAGCTTTATTTTGTCCTCATCAGCATCTTTCTCTCTCCTGTCTCCCTCTCTCTTTCTCTCTCCTCTCTCTTTCCTCTCTGTCTCTCTCTCTTTCTCTCTCCTCTCTTCGTCATTCCCATTCTTTTTCCAGCTCTTCTTCTTCTTCTTCTTCTTCTTCTTCTTCTTCTTCTTAATCACATCCCCATCCATCCAACACAACCACTCAGCCTCCCATCTCCAATTTCCATGACATTTCTAAACCTCCCATCTCTAACTCCTTTCCCTTCCGCCGCTCAGCATCTCGACGACCACCCGAACGCCAGCCCTGACGACCACCCAAACGCCTTCCCAAGATCCGACGCCACCGCCAGATAATTCAACTCCACCTGCGAAATCCCCATCACTTTCTTCATCTCCGTCGAGTACGCCGCCAAGTCGAAGTTCGTCCCTGTGAACGTCTGCATCCACATCGTCGCCACCAGCACCATTCACCTCCTCGACTCCTCCACCATCGCCACCTTCGCCGCTCGCCGGAGGAACTCCCCGATCCCCACTCTCCGCTGCCGCTGTTGGGGCTCTCTCTCTCTCTCCCCCCGTTGCAGATTTCCAGCTAGCCCCTTTTTCATCCACAATCAATCCTAAATCCCACCCTAAATCGCACCCATTTTCATCCACAAATTCAAGCACCCCCTTTCCAACTAGCCCCCTTTTCCAGTTTGGGTTTTTGGAGTTTGTGAATTGAAGTTGGTTTCTTGGTTGTATTTTGTTCCTTTCGATGTATTCTGATTTGTGAATGAGAAATGTTTGTGTTTGAATGATTGGGCAGTTTGATTGAGTTGGATGCTGGTTCAATTGACATAGTTATCGTCGTGGGATTGAATTTGTAATCTTGGTATTGTGTTGACTGATTTGGGTTTGGTTGTGTTGTTGATTCCCAGCTCAATCTGTTGTCAATTTTTTACTAGGGGTGCTTGAATTTGTAATCGAATTGGATCTACCCAGTTTTTCCATTTTTTTTAGGGATGAATCTTGTGCTTTGATTCGTGATTTTGGGTTTGATATGATTTTGGGTTTGGTGTGGAGATAAGAGGAGGAGAAGCCATGGCCATGGCTGTCTGGTGGATCGAAGAAGAGGAGGGGGGGAGAGAGAGAGAGAAAGAGAGAGGGTGATGACGTGGAAATACAGGGAAGTGGGAAAAATTGAGTGGCGTGGCGATTTTTTAAGTCAATGGGTGACACGACATGGTCAAACATCAAAGAAAACGTGCCGCCACCGCCAGCTCATTTCTCCAACGAGTCAAGAAAAGGGTAACTCGGTGACGTGCTACTGGGGGCAACAGGGGGTCAAAGTTCATATTATTCAGAATCAAATCGAAAGTTTGTATTATTAAGTCTTATATGACCAAAAGTTCATATTATTAGAATCAAATTTCCCTTGGTTTATTTAGTGAATGTTATAGATGAAATAAGAAAAGTCAGTAGATTAGTAATTAATATGTTGTTAAAATTATAAATGACATGTAATATGAAATGAAAAAAGTTAGTTAAAAAATTATGCATATAAAAAGTGTAGGGTTGACCAGCTATCCATCGTAGGTAGCTTCATGCTAAACCCCCTACAGAGTTTGTTGTTAATTACATATGGTACATGCATCAATCGAATGTCTTGTAATAAAGCATTTGTTTCCCAATGAGTATGAAATTCCCCATGCAGAGCCTTAATTATAATAAAATTATCGCCTTCAATATGTAAAGAAGACAATCCATGTTGAATTGCATATTGAAGATTGTTTCGTAAAGTCGTTGCTTCCGCCACTAGAATAGAGGAGAAAGCCAAAGGGAAAGAAAAAGCCGCCAAAAGGTGTCCCATGAAGTCACCAATAATAAAGCCTTTTGCGTTGTTGATCGAAGATTTTGAACTGTCAAAGTTAAGTTTGAGCAACCCCGGAGGTGGTGAACTCCAGGCTACCCACACCGTCCCACCAGTAGAGTTGGTTGTTATTCCCTTTTCTAAATCTAAAAAGGAATCCCTTATACGATGTCGCATCCTCCATTATATTGAGGCTCGTTTTGCACGAATCAAAGTTGTAAAAGTTGAAGGTGTGGTTTGTTTGAATACAATAGCATTACGGGATTTCCAAATACTCCACACAAGAACAATGACTCGATCAATATTATTAGTTCCCTTAATTGGGAGCAGAAGATTTTAAAGGATGCAGAAGATTAAGGGAGTGTAGACCCCGAAAAAATCCCGAAGGGGATCTTCCCGCGGCGCTACTCGAAAGAGTAAATTTTTCCTCTTTCTTTGAATTGGGAGCCGACATGGGATTGCTTATCCTTAATTAAAGGCTTAACTTTTAAGGATACTTTTTAAGTGACAAATTTAATTAACCCGAAAACCTGAATTCATTAAGAAAAAAGGAAAGAAGAGAAAGAAGACGAAAAAGAAAAAAAAAAGAAATAAAAAGGAGGAACCGTGCAGGTTCCCAAAAAGATAAAAGAAAAAGAGAAACCCAACCCGTTAACGTTCAGGAGCGAATGAAGTCCGATTCAAAGCGAGAACGTGCAGGTTACGTAAATCAACCGGACAAAACAAGGGAAAAACCGGCTTGGTTCGCCGAAGAAGGAAGAGAAAAAAAAAGGGATTAGAGGCAGGGAACCCGTCTGGGTTCCTGTCTCTAATCTAAAGAAGAAAAAAAAAGGTTTTCGAAGAAAAGTGAGAGTCGCCAGTTGAATTTTAGGGATAAAACAACAAACCCAAAAGAAAATTGACTCCGGCCTACGAACCCAAAGGTGGATTCGGGGGTAAGGTTCTGATTGTGATAAAAATCATCAAACCCGCCCGTTCAACTGAACGGACTCTACTAGGATTAAATTAAAGTAATGAGAAAGAAGAAGAGAAGAGAGGAATTAAATAAACTTCATAAAATTGTCATTAATGTCATGCGATAACAATGAAATAAAGAAAACACACAAAACAACTGTACAAAATTACATTATGTACAAAAAGAGCTACGCTAACCTCAAAGTAAACACGCAGTGGGGGAGAAGAGAAGAGAAATATACTAGTGTCAATACTCCCAGTATATTTCGGTGTGTTTTTAGGTGATGGATGGGGGGTATTTATAGTGGAATTTAGGTTAGGGTTTAGGTTAATTTTTAGGGTTTTGGAGCGTTTTGGCGCCGGGGCGCCGCAGTGATGGGAAGAGGAACCCAGACGGGTTCCTGGGTCGAGGCCGGGCCTCTGGCTCAAGAACCCAGACGGGTTCCATGGGCAGAGGCTGGGCCTCTGGCCCAGGAACCCGACGTTCTTTGGGGCGAGATCAAGCCTCGGCCCATCGAACCCAAATGGTTTCCGCTTATTTGGGCTTGGTATTTTGGGTTTTGTGGAAAAGGGGCTTTGCGTGTTATTTATCGGTCAACTTATTTCCTAAAATTAATACTAAAAAGAAAGAAAATAAAGCCGAAAAATTTAGCGTCTGAGATAGCCCCCACTTTGATCGAGTTTGAGTAAAACGACGATCAAAGTAGTCTTGATAGTCTTGGATATGAATTAGAAGCCTGTTCTGAAGCTGGTTGACGCTTGGAAGCTGGGTCCTGCGTCGATGTCGAGATGTCGTTCATCGCATTGTGAAGGCCCGATGACGGCCCTTGTCGCATTGTGAAGGCCCGACAATGGCCGCTGTTGACGCTTGGAAGCTGGGTCCTGCGCCGATGTAGATATGATTTTCATCGCATTGTGAAGGCCCGATGATGGCCCTTGTCGCATTGTTAAGGCCCGACAATGGCCGCTGTTGACGCTTGGAAGCTGGGTCCTGCGCCGATGTAGATGTAATGTTCGTCGCATTGTTAGGCCCGACGACGGCCCTCGTTGCATTGCGGCCCAACGATAGCCTTTGATGTTGTCACGTATTGTTAGGCCCGGTGACGGCCCTCATTGCATTGCGGCCCAATGATAGCCTTTGTTGTTGTCACGTATTGTTAGGCCCGATGACGGCCCTCGTTGCATTGCGGCCCAACGATAGCCTTTGATGTTGTCACGTATTGTTAGGCCCGGTGACGGCCCTCATTGCATTGCGGCCCAATGATAGCCTTTGTTGTTGTCACGTATTGTTAGGCCCAATGACGGCCCTCGTTGCATTGCGGCCCAACGATAGCCTTTGATGTTGTCACGTATTGTTAGGCCCGGTGACGGCCCTCGTTGCATTGCGGCCCAACGATAGCCTTTGTTGTTGTCACGTATTGTTAGGCCCGGTGACGGCCCTCGTTGCATTGCGGCCCAACGATAGCCTTTGATGTTGTCACGTATTGTTAGGCCCGGTGACGGCCCTCATTGCATTGCGGCCCAATGATAGCCTTCGATGTCACGTATTGTTAGGCCCGGTGACGGCCCTCATTGCATTGCGGCCCAATGATAGCCTTTGTTGTTGTCACGTATTGTTAGGCGGTGGCCCTCGTTGCGTGCGCCCAATGATAGCCTTCGATGTCACGTATTGTTAGGCGGTGGCGGCCCCTCATTGCGGCCCAATGATAGCCTTCGATGATGTGATGTTCGTCGTGTTGGTCGGTCAGACGATGACCCTCGTTGCATTCCGGCCCAACGATAGCCTTTGATGATGTGATGCTCGTCGTGTTGGTCGGTCAGACGATGACCCTCGTTGCATTGCGGCCCAACGATAGCCTTTGATGATGTGAAAGACGTGCCGGGCTCAGAAACCACCTTGATCTCACATTTCGGCCCAGAAAATCATTTGGGCTTGCGAGATTTGGGTGTGTTTTTGGCCCGAACAACTCGTTTGGGGTTCGCAGCGTTTTGGGCCTGTCTTGGCCCAAGGAAACTTGTCAGGTTCCGCATTTTGGGGTCAAGAAATCGTCCGAGTTCGGCTCCTTTTTGCTTTTGGCTTTAGCTTAAATTTGCAAGTAGAAATGTTTGATTCCCACTTGTTGATTTAGCTAAGAATTGGGCCGAAGTAGAAAATCTGGCACGTGGGCCGAGTAGAACCCGTCTGAGTTAATTTGGAGGCCCAGGCTCGGTCGAGCTGGGCCGACAAAAATGGGGCCAGGAACCCGTCTGGGTTCTCCTGGTCATGGCTCTCTTTTTGTGTTTGCGTGGCCGAGAAGACGGAGGCCCACTGAAAAGTGTAGAACCCGTCTGGGTTGATCATGAAGTAGGCCAAGCAATCTTCGTGTATGGGCCGAAAAAGGTGGAAAAAGGGCCTTGAAAATGAGCAGGAACCCGTCTGGGTTCTTTCAGCTTCTCTTTGTGTTTGCACGTGGGTCGAAGGATGGAGGCCCACTGAAAGACGTAGAACCCGTCTGGGTCGCTTGTGAGATGGGCTAGGTAATCTTTGTGCGTGGAAGGAACGCTTCCTTCTTCGTCTTTTATGGTGAGGAGATGGAAGGAAGCCCACTGAAATGGAGGTAAACCCGTGCAGGTTCTTTCATGAAATGGGCGAACATTTTTGTGGCGGAAGCAAAGCCCAAAGGTTAAAACACTGTCGCCCCAAGGCTCTTCTTTTATTTTGCTGGTCGAAAAGCACGCCCAAATGGAATAGAAGAAGACCCAAACCCGTCTTTGTGCCCGCGCTTAGGGTGATTTGACTCGTTCTTTGGTCGCATAGCCCCAGTTTAGTGGGAGTTTGATCTGACTCTTGCTAAACCGGGGATTAATCGATGGTTGCCGTAGTGACTTGCCCCTTTTGAATTCTTCCATGGCGGATTTTGTGGACCTAGGCAGCTACCGGTGATTTGTCCTTCATTAGCCCCCGCTTAGTGGCGATTTGATTTAACTCTTGCTAAACTGGGAGTCAATCGATAGTTGCCGTGGTGACATGCTTCCTTTTGGATTCAAACAGCCCCCCGGCTTAGTGGCAACTCGATTGAATTTAAGCCGACGTCACTCGAAAATGCAGGCGGTGCCGAAGTGTTGCACCTATTTGGCTCAGGTAGCGATACAGAGGTGGTAGACTCCTCTTACTACCAGTGGGACACTTACTCGGTTGAGGCAATGGAGCTCATGGAGCTGATAGTGCTAGCGGCGGCGGTGGCACGTGATGACTGCTGAAGATGATGTGCCTGCAGAATTCCGACACTATGATATGCACGACTCTTTTACCATGCACTTAGGACCATGCTATGTAATGATGTACTAGATGCACTTATGTACTAATGCAGACTGATGCAATGCTTATGCAAAGATGATGTTATGCGATGCAACCATGACTTTCTACATGCTACTGAAACTGTAAAACCCCGAAAATTTGAGTAAGGTTGACCGTGACGTCGTTAATAAAATAGGTTGAATTCGTTATTTATCGTTGTTCGTAATGTGTTTATTTATGCTAACGCTTGAGCTCGTAGGACCGTCGAGGGACTAACAAGGGTAGAATAGTAATTTTCGTAGGTTAATATTATTATGTGGTTAATTACGTGAATATTATTTGTTATGTGATTGTATGTTTATTAAAAATAAATTTATTACTATTATTAGAATTATTAGGTTTTAGAAAACAAAATTCAGTTTTATTTGCTAATTGGGTTGGGTTAGGATTAGTTGGGTTAATTGGGCCTAATTATGTGGGTAGTATATAAACCCCTAAACCCTCCTCTCAAACCCTAAACCTAATACTAATCCCTCCTCAAACCCTAGCTACCCTCTCTCTCTCCCTCCTGCTCTCCTCGCCACTGGCCGCCACCGGCCACAGCCACAGAACCACCGAACCTCCCCCTCTCTCCCTTTCTCTTTTTTTTTTCTTCTCCTCTCTCTTCCTCCCTCTCCTTCTCTCGCCCCTGCCCAGTCGCGCCACCACCGACGCCACCAGGGCCGTCGTCGCCGCCGTCACAGACCACCGCAACCACCTTCTTCTCCCCTCTTTTTCTCTCCGATCTCCTCCTCTCTCGCTTTTTCTCTTTCTTGAGCGTCCGACCGTCCACCGTCTGTCGCCGGCCACGTCCATCGTCGTCGCCGTCGCTGCGACCACCGACGGCCGTCACCGCCGCCTAACGTCGCCGGGCCGTCGGTCGAAGGAGAAACCCCGAATCGCCATTCTGTTGCTCGGTCGACGTCGACCACCCCCTCGACGACCCGACGACTCCGCCGACGCCACCCGACGCACCTTTCTCCGATCGCGCCCGCCGCCGCGCCGCCGTCGCGGGGCACCCTAACCCCCTCGTAAACCCTAAAACCTAACCCTAACCCTAATCGTTATTCTTGATTTTCTTTTCTTTTTCCTTTTTATTTTCTTGTTTTTATTTTTATTAATCTGATTTATTATTTGTAAATATTATTGTTATTAATTTTCTGATTTTATAATTATTGTATTATTAGTATTGTAATTAGGGTGATTAATTGTAATAATTTTTTCTTGTGTAATTATGTGTAAGTTCCTAATTGTTATATGTAATTTGTTTAAATTGTTATTTGTAATTTTATGATGAAAATTGTAATTAGATTAGGTTGTAATAGTTGATTATTAGGTTTAAAAGTAGTTCTTTAATGTTCTTTATTTTCTTTACATAAACCGTTAAACCACGATGTTATTGTATGCACGAATTCGATAACTAAATTATCTAGGTTAATTTCTTGAATATAATTAGTACAAAATTTTCTTGTTCTTGTTCGTTAAATTAAATCGCTAGGTTGTTTAATTAGTAACCTACCATTAGTTAAATTCTTGATTTATTGTTAAGTTATAAAAGAATTAGTTATTCGTTTCTTGATTAGTTAATTACTTGTAACTAATTGTTTCCTAAAGTTCTTTTAAATCTTTTATTAAAGAAATTTACGTGTTAACCGCTTTTGTTATTTCTTGAAAATCTTGGTTTATGGTTACAAACTTATAACTAAATTTGTGTGGTTAAATTCTTGAAATCTTATTAAGTGTTGTATGTTTTAAGAAAGTTATTTTCTTTTGTGACTTAAAGGTTTTTAATTAAAGTTGTTAAGGTGTTTCATGCTTTTTAAATTAAGTGTAGCCCTACAAGTTTTAAATGTTGGACCTAAGATAAGTTGGACCTTAGATATAAGACCCTAAGTATTGTTTTGAGTCCTAATTAGAACCCCGAGACCGTTTGGTAAAAGTTAGAACCGAAATAACAAATTAATTGATTGCCGTTAACGGGACAGTTTTGTTAGTGTCTAAAGATCGGGTTGCCACGACTAGTATAGATGTCTTTTGGCCAAGCCCTTTTTACTGGAAGTCCCTTTAGGTGTTAGGAACCATAGGAATTTTACGGATCGAACGTTTGACTTGTATAACCCGAGTTATAGTCGTTTTACAAAAACCCGTCAGTTCTGGACCAATTAGAAAGATGGAAGTTTTTGAAGTCCTTCGGGACTGAGTTGGGCCTAGTCATCAACATGAAAGTTTTAGTAGACATTCTGAGGTTTCCGAAAAGTCCAGAATCAGACCCGTAGGATGTCGGGAAGTCGAGTTGTGACCCGTTTTATGTGAATGTTATAATCTGTCCTCTGCTTGCTTCTTTTTATGATAATTGTTGAGTGAAAATAATATGTGATCATCTTATGTGTTATCTTAGAGATGTTAAGTGTAACTTCTAAATGATAGGAACCTAAGTGTTCCTAGGGGATGGGTTAGATAGTTGGAAGTTAATACTAACTTCGTTAGAACACGTTTTGATTAGATAATTACTTTTATTCTAGGCCCGAGTTAGCGCGAGACGTTAGTGAGCTCAAGTGTGCCCTTCGTTACTACTATCTTGTGAAGTATTCAGGTAATTGTCTATGCTCTAATCCCCACCGGGATGCTCTTTAAATGTGTTTTGATGTTTTATAATTTATTTTGAGAATTGCATCCCGAAAGGGGACTTTTGTGGAAATACGACCATCTGTTTTGATAATCTTTTGTTTCGATTGTGATCTTGGTTTATTTGAGTTGAGAAATTTGATGGTCTTTTATCCGAAGTTTTGTTAATGGTTTTGATAACTTGGGATGGTTTCACTTAAGAGTCGTAAGTTGAGTTGAATACTGAATTAATAATTCAAGTGGAAACGTTAAGCGGGTTTCGGGGGATAACCTGTTGTGCAGGTGTAACAACCTGCAGGGTTATGGACCAGGAGATCAGGGCTTCCTTCCCTGATATAGGATAGTATTTGATGCCTTTGGTAGGCGATATTATTTATGCCTTTGGTAGGCGATGTTCTTGATGCCTTTGGTAGGCGATGTTTATGCCTTTGGTAGGCGATGTTCTTGATGCCTTTGGTAGGCGATGTTACTTTAAGGGATTTGGTATCCCGCCCGCAAATTAAAATATGGATTGGATGGGTTGAGGAAAACAGTTAAGGGTTAAAGGTTTGTAAAACGTTTGATTTGATCCCTCTCCCCAAAATGATTTGAAATGAACTTAAACTGTTTTAAACGTTAGGGGTAGACATTATTGAGATTTCCCCCTCATTTTCTGAAATGTTTTGATTTCAGGTGAAGATCTAAATGATGGGGACGGGAATTAGAAGTGAGGACGACGAGTCTAGAAGTCGTTGAATCTATTATTTTGTTTTCGTTATGAATTTTTAAAGTTGTTTTGAGTTGTTAGTAGTTACCGTTAGCAGACAGTTGTGTTTTCCTTTCTCGCCTTGTATTCCTTCGGGGATACGGCAGTAACGCCCAAATTAAATTTGAAGTCTTCCGCTAAGTTTTGTCTGTTAACGTTAGTTTGACTTTGACTTTTCTATAATTGAATTTCCGGGGCGTTACAGAAACAAACTGTGACAAAGAGATTTTCTTATTAACACAAAGCCAAGGATAACGAGCCAACACAAAGATTGATCCGGACAAGATCAAAACTCAGTTCGAAAGAGATAGGAAGAAGTTTTTCGAAACTTTTAGGGGAGAGTAAGTAATTCAGAGGCATAAGCACACGCCAAGAATAGTGCAAATATGCGCGGTTGGTTATGGACGTAAGCTAGTCGAAAGAGCAAACCTCACATAGGAAAGAATAAACACTCAAACACTCAATTTTGAATATGTATGTGAGTTTTTCTCATACTCAAACCAAAAGAAGCAAACTACCATAAGCTTGGTAAGAACCTCGCTCTCCACTACTCGTATGCAATGCGCAAGCGACAATCAAAAGGACTTTTCGGTCAGAAGGGGCTTAGGCTAGGGTAAGGAGCGGTAAAATTTGGGAATGAGGAGTTAAAAGCCATGCTTGGATTGGTCTTCAACGAATGAAACTCTCCAAACTCTCCTTCTCTCTTAAGGTATTTTCACCTTCCACCCTAAAACATTTCAACCGAATACAACCAGGTCAAAGTTTTCTGGACTTTAAGCCGTATCTTCCACAATCACCCTCTTTTTCTTTTTTTTGATTTTTCTTTTTTTTTTTTTGATTTTGTGGGTGATCGGGGAGAAGAAATTCCTATTATAACTTTGACTTTAAACAGCACAACCAAATTCACTCAAGATATAGGACTTTCAGATCTTCCAGACTTCATATTCTGCTCACACTGAACCAATTGTTCTTCCAAAATGATAGACTTTCATCCAACCAAGCATAGCAAGGGATATCGGATATCAAAGGCCAAGGCTTGTATTGTCAGGGTTCGAACATGAAAAAAAAGATAAACAAAGGCTAGGCGGGGCAAAAAGAACGGTAAACATAATGTAGGGAAGACTATTTGGCTATGTGGCTTAAAAAATAAAAATCGAATGCCTTAATCACTTTGTCACAGCGCGCAATGCAAATATGTAGTCTCAAGCAAGATGCAAAACAAGTTCTAGAGATGCAACTAATGGGTGAATCTCTCAAGGGATCATGGAATTGATGAAAATGATCAATTCAGATTTTAGGCAATGTGGACTCACGGGATGAGCTCAATCAGCTAAACTTAGCCCAAAGATTTGCGGCACGCACATTTTATACCTTCTAAGATAGTCAAAGCGATCGAATCGTCTACTACTGGTCTCAAAATCAGAAGGCTTGAAGAAAAAGGTTTTGAAAACTTTTGAGATTTCATCCAGATCTTTCTAGGTGAAGCAAGTCAAGCCGGGAAAAGGTCGATTTTTTTTTTTTTAAAAAAAAAGTTATGGACTCTTTTTTTTTGTTTTTTTTTTAAATTTTTTTGTTTTTTTTTAACCTATGACTAAAACTGATATGATGCTCATGCAATGCAACCTATATGATGAGAGACACGGGACTTATGCAATGCAAAATGCAACCTATATGGTGGGAGACATTTCCACTTCCCCGAACGAAAAAAAAAAGATAAAAAAGAAGAGAAAAGAAAATTAAGTATTATAAGTAAATTCGAGCTACAATTTCAGGGATAGCGAATACACATAGCTAGCTCGTGGGCCCGCATCGCGACCACATTCGGGCCGAAGGAAAAAACCGACTGAATTGAGGGCCCAAAGGGAGCTTTGGGCTTACAGCAAATGGGCCAAAATGGTGAGCACAGAGGGCCAGAAACCCGTCTGGGTTCCTAGGCCTGGAGTGGTGGGCCCAGGAACCCGTCTGGGTTCTGACCGAGGAGAGCCAGACTTCGACGGCGGCGAGGAGTCTTCTGTCGGTGGTGCAAGTCGGTGGAGCAATGTCGGTGGTGCGATAGGTCGGTGGAACCCATATGGCGGTGCAGTAAAGCGGTGGAACCAGCCTGGGTTTCTCAACACTCTTAAACTGTCGTCGCTCTTTTCCTTCACCCATATTCCACATTAAACTCGTCTGGGTTAAAGCCAAGTGGCTAGAGAGAGGCATTCTAGTTGCTTGGCCTAACTAGGACGAGGCTTGAACCGGTTTGAGTTATAACCAAGTGTCTAGGAATGGATATTCTAGTTGCTTGGTTAAACCGCCCCTAGTTTTCTATGCATAAAACTTCTTCAACTGATCCAGCCGGTAGGTCAGACATTCTTCTCCTTCTGCTGTGACTAAGCGGGCCGCTCCCCCCGGCAGTATTTGCTTGATGACATAGGGCCCTTTCCAATTTGGCGCGAACTTACCCCTTGGATCTTGAATAGGTGCCCTCATTTCCTTAAGCACTAAATCTCCCTCTTGAAGAACCCGGTCTTTAACCTTTCTATTGAAAGCACGAGATATGCGAGCTTGATACAGGTGTACATTATGTAGGGCTCTAAGCCTTCTTTCATCGATGAGTGTTAGTTCTTCGTATCTGGCCCTAGCCCATTCGGCTTCTGGTAGTTCACTTTCAGCAAGTATGCGAAGTGAAGGTATGGCGAGCTCAACTGGAAGTACTGCTTCCATTCCGTAGACTAAGGAGAAAGGGCTTGCTCCTGTTCCTGTTCGAATCGAAGTTCTATATCCCCATAAGGCGAAGGGAAGTTTGTCAGGCCAATCCTTGTATGTTACCGCCATTTTCTTGATAATCCCTGCGAGGGTTTTGTTGACTGCCTCTACCGCCCTATTAGTTTGAAGTCTGTAGGGCGATTTGCGTGCCCCTCTCATTGTTAGCAGCTTCAACTTGAGTGCACAAATCTTTCAGGGTTTCGAAGTCTTTGATGGGTTGGAAGCCGAAATGTCGCGTGATGCGAGGGTGAATGCTTTGCCTGAAAGTGCTCAGTTGCATCCTAAAGGGGATAGCTTCATCGATTTCAGATAACATGGTGTGCCATCTCTCGTAGTAGGAAAGAAATGGCTCGTTCTCCCCTTGTTTCATGGAAGTCAAGTCATCCGCAGTGACCTCCTTCTGTTGTAGACGACTAAAGTGGCTGATGAAAGCTTTGAACAATTCGTCTGCGTCGGTCTTAACTTGTGAGGGTAGATTTTGGTACCATACCTTGGCCTTACCTTCTAGAGTGGAAGGGAAGACTGTGGTATAGAGACCTTCATCTACCTTATGTAGAGGGGCCAGCCTCATGAATTCCTCCAGGTGATGAGAGGGATTTTCAGTGGGCTTGAACTTTATGGTGGGCACCTCAACTTTATGGTGGATTTTCAGTGGGATTTTCAGTGGCCTCCAGCATGCCATTCATGGTCTGTTGGCTTTCGTTGAACCTTTTTTCCAACTTTTCATTAGTCCTATCCTCCAAATCTGATATATAAAAGGCGATGGCCTCCTGTATTCTCTCATAAAGCCCATCAGGTAACTTGTCCCCAGAACTTTCCCCAGAAATGTTGTTGTTAGGAGATCCTGTCATGATGGATTCGCTGGATGTACTGGACTGGGTTGGCGGTCTGTATCCTGGATCGTGGATGAGTCTGCCGGTGTGCGGATCGCGGATGCGGGCTCGAAGATGGTATGCTATTTTGCCTGCGTGGAAATTGGTTTAGTACTCGAAAGAACTTTTAAACAACCCACCCAATGTATGTATGACTTAGTGGACCTACATGGGCCTAGGACTTAGACACGATGCTTACATGTTGACACAAAGGCGACTCACCCACTTCGCGGGAGTGTATGTCATAACTCTATATGGACCTAATCATGCGGACTGACAACATTAATCGCCTATTGGGCCCTCACTTGGATCGAGTCACGATCGCTTTCGGTTTCGGTTCAAGTCAGATTCGCAATAGGGATTGGACTTAAGGAGATCATAAAGGGCCGAATAGGATCATCAACGAGGCATTGGGCCGTCCGTGGAGTGCAGCGATCAGGCCCGAGAGAAGAAAGAGGACCAGACAAGGCTAGGAACCCGTTTGGGTTCTCTTTCTTCTAACGGCGCCTGTGTCATCAATTTTCAGCAAATGGGCCAGTCCAACTGGGCCAGGAACCCGTCTGGGTTCTGGTGCACTGGGCTCCCCATTTGCTGAGAATTGACACGGATGGGCTAGCCACCTCGAATATCCCTACGCGGACTAGAATGACTCCGACTCACGAAAGGTTTGACAACTTGGACTCAAAGACTCCTTAAGACCGGACTCTAAAACTTTTTACAAAATGAAACTGCATGATGAACTTGAAATTCTTTACAGGTGGAACTTTACAATATGTACATCAGCTCTTTACAAACTAATAAAATTCTACAACTCGTACAAAAATACATCTTTACAACTTTGTACATGGATGGAACTTTATAAAGATACAAACTTTACAACCTATACATTGATTCTAAAAAAAAAATAATAAAAAAATAAAAAAAAACACATAGCACACAGATGCGGGATTAACCTAACCATGACTCTAGGTATTAGGGTTTTCTAGGTATAGGAGATGATCGTACCGCATGTTCTCGCCCCGGTGCATCCCCCCTACATAGGTAGGCAATGATGTGTGGGGTGTTGCTCTTCGGGGTTTCAAGGAAACCCTTAGAGTGTAATACGGGGAGAGGGCGAGTCAAAGGCTTGGCGATGTAAGTGCATCCCACAAGTAGTGACAGACCGCTCTCGGAGGGTAACCCTAGTTTTATAACCTACCAACGCTTTTGTGCTCTCCAGCCATAAGGCCCAAGAGTAGCCTGGATGCAATATGCCTAAAATAATGACAAAATTATGAAGTAAATTAATTCCTCCCAAAAAACACTAAAATTTAACCCTTTTCAAGTTTTACCCTCTTTTTAAGTTTAAGTCCCCAGTGGAGTCGCCAATCTGTAGACCCCGAAAAAATCCCGAAGGGGATCTTCCCGCGGCGCTACTCGAAAGAGTAAATTTTTCCTCTTTCTTTGAATTGGGAGCCAACATGGGATTGCTTATCCTTAATTAAAGGCTTAACTTTTAAGGATACTTTTTAAGTGACAAATTTAATTAACCCGAAAACCTGAATTCATTAAGAAAAAAGGAAAGAAGAGAAAGAAGACGAAAAAGAAAAAAAAAGAAATAAAAAGGAACCCGTCGTTCCCAAAAAGATAAAAGAAAAAGAGAAACCCAACCGTTAACGTTAGAGGAACGACCGGGTTCGATTCAAAGAAGCGTAACCGTCTGGGTTCTCAGAAACCGAACCGGACAAAACAGGAAAAACCGCTTGGTTCGCCAAGAAGGAAGAGAAAAAAAGGGATTAGAGGCGGGAACCCGTCAGGTTCCTGTCTAATCTAAAGAAGAAAAAAGGTTTTCAAGAAAAGTGAGAGTCAGATTGAATTTTAGGGATAAAACAACAAACCCAAAAGAAAATTGACTCACTCTACGAACCCAAAGGTGGATTCGGGGTAAGGTTACTGATTTGACGATAAAATCATCAAACCCGCCCGTTCAACTGAACGGACTCTACTAGGATTAAATTAAAGTAATGAGAAAGAAGAAGAGAAGAGAGGAATTAAATAAACTTCATAAAATTGTCATTAATGTCATGCGATAACAATGAAATAAAGAAAACACAAAACAACTGCATAAAATTACATTATGTACAAAAAGAGCTACGCTAACCTCAAAGTAAACACGCAGTGGGGGAGAAGAGAAGAGAAATATACTAGTGTCAATACTCCCAGTATATTTCGGTGTGTCTTTTTAGGTGATGGATGGGGGGTATTTATAGTGGAATTTAGGTTAGGGTTTAGGTTAATTTTTAGGGTTTTGGAGCGTTTTGGCGGGCGCGTGATGATGGGAAGAGGAACCAGACGGGTTCTGGGTCGAGGCCGCCTCTGCTCAAGAACCTGCACGGGTTCCATGGGCAGGTGGGCCTGCGCCCAGAACCCGCAGATTCTTTAGGCAGATCAAGCCTCTGGCCCATCGAACCCAAATGGTTTCCGGCTTATTTGGGCTTGGTATTTTGGGTTTTGACGGAAAAGGGGCTTTGCGTGTTATTTATCGGTCAACTTATTTCCTAAAATTAATACTAAAAAAGAAAGAAAATAAAGCCGAAAAATTTAGCGTCTACAGGGAGGGAAGAGGAACACAACCAATTATGTGAAACAACAAGATAAGAAAAGGTGACCTAAATGTCTTTAGTGTAGTGAACAACAAGGACAAGAAGTATTTGTGTGATCTAAACAAGCTGTAAGCAATAAGGCCACAGAGATTGTCAAAAAAATAATTTTAACTTTGGTTGTATATTTAGTTTCCAAATCCAATTAAATTTCCAATGTTAAAAGGTACGAGAGATATTATGAGTTAGCCAAGTATCATCTTATCTTTGCTTGTTATTTTGAAAGTAATGATTTTTTATTAATTTTATTTATTTATTTTCTGATAGTTGGAAAATAAGGCTAAAAAAATCAATTTTTACTATTTTTGTTTTTGATAGAATGGAAGTCTAGCTGGCAAAATTTTTTCCGACCCGTAATATCTAAATTGTCCAACATGGAAATCGGGTTTGAACATAGATTTTTTCGTCCGAATGTTGATATTGACTGAATATTCAGACATAAAATTTCTCTTTTTTTATTATTCGAACCCAATTTTAAATTTATCTTAATTGTCTGACCTGAAATAAAATCGTGCCTGAATATGAATTTATTATCCAATTTTTGACAATAACCAAATTTGTCCGACCCGAATTTACCCGGATCAATTTTTTGCATGCGCTAACATAGAAGTAGTAATTAAATTGAACCGGCTACTAGCTCAATTTTTATTTTTTGTTCCAAAAAAAATGATATTGAATCGGGCTTAAGTCGGGTTTGAGCGGGTTGCAGGGGATAATTAGGGTTTTTCTGAACTGGGCCAGAACGAACCTAATAAACCCGCGACTTTACATACCCTAACCCTAGCGACCTCTATTTTCCCTCTTTCTCCTCCGTTTTCTCCCCCCGTCGTCAGGAATCGCCGCTGCAGCCACTTCCTGCGTTGGTGGGTACAACATTATTATTTCGCTCTCCATATTTCTCTCTCTGGTTAGGGTTAGGGTGTTGATTTTGTTGGGTTGATTGTTGCAGAGGTAAGGCAAAAATGGCGGACAAGGCAGTCACAATCCGAACCCGGAAGTTCATGACCAATCGTCTGCTCTCCAGGAAGCAATTCGTATGTTTTCTCCTTCTATTTGTTTCAATCTCCACTTTCCTATGATTAGTGGTTTCGCCCTGGCTAATGAGTTGTGATTTGGGCTGATTCGATTCAATGGTTTGGGTTTTCTTGTAACTTCAGATCATCGATGTTCTCCACCCTGGTCGCCCTAATGTCTCCAAGGTTTCTCTCTTTCCCCCTTTTCTTATTGTCATTGTTTGCGTTTGATGGCGACACTGAGTGCAAATTGGGTTGTGTTTTATGTGGGTTTTTTGTTGGAGAATCAGGTCCTACTCATTTGTTGAAGAAAGTTTGGATCTTTATTTTGTTTTTCATATTTTTTGTGAACTAAATTTAGTCAATTTGTGAGCAATTCGTCAAGTTGTAAGTATGAAGTATGATTGTCAAAAAAATCCGCAGTGGCTTTTTTGTTTTATTTGATTTGAGATTGTTTCGTTGGAAATTGGAATTGAGTATCTGCAGGGATTATTTCATTGAATGAACTCGTCCAAAGTGTGTGATTTGAAGTTGGTGAATGTTTTGGCCTTGGTCTAAGCATTACTGCTTATTGTGTATCATGCTCATCCAATGTGTGTTTCCATTCAATAGAGGTTACAGATGGTGTATTTGTGTGCTGAGTGTTAGTAACAATATAATCAAGTTTGATATCATGCCAATTATTTTTAATCATGCTCAATCCAGATACTATTTCATAGCTACTAGGATTAATCACAATTTCCTGGGTTCTAATTCCTATCCATGATGATCATTGCACCACTATCTGATTGGAAAGCCTTAATTATACTAAACCAGTGTCAATAGATACCAATTATCTTGCTGAGAGGAAAACTTTAGGATATTGAGTGTGTTTCAAGTCATTTATGTGGAGGCTTTTCCAAACATTCTTCCTGATTAGCTTTTCAGTTTCTTACTTTGCTCACCTTCTTGTACAAAGGCGGAATTGAAGGAGAAGCTAGCAAGGATGTACGATGTGAAAGATTCAAATTCCATCTTTGTATTCAAGTTCCGTACCCATTTTGGAGGAGGCAAATCAACCGGATTTGGTTTGATCTATGATTCTATTGAGAGTGCCAAGAAATATGAACCGAAGTACAGGCTAATCAGGGTAATGAAAACGGATGATCTTCCTGTGTAAATTCATACTTTTCAAGTCATCCGTATTCTAGGCCATGCATATCTCTTTCTTATTGTACCACTCTATGCCATGCAGAATGGGTTGGATACCAAGGTTGAGAAGTCCAGAAAACAGATGAAGGAAAGAAAGAACAGAGCAAAGAAGATCCGTGGTGTAAAGAAGGTATGCCGATGAGCTTGCATTATCGCAATAACATGTTATGTCAATTTCGTCAGGTCTTTTTTCTTTGAAGTTTAGCTCTTCCTCTTTTGATGGGGTCGACAGTTTGTACTTTGGTTTTACATAATATTGTAGGATGCTAGCTGAGCATGATCGTCTGATCTTTAGATCCTACACACACACACACACACAAATATACTACAACAACAACAAACTCTCAGGGAACCGTTGCTGGTTTTCTTAGTTCTTTGTTTTGCACATGTTCACCCCCTCGTTAACCTGTCTTATTCTCGACTTTTGCAGACCAAGGCTGGTGATGCTAAGAAGAAGTAAGGAATTGGGATTTTTCAGATCAGGGATGGTAATGTTGGTGGAGCAGTCACCGTTAGGGCTCATCTGGGTTCTTCAATTAGCCTGCAATCACCCCGTCTCTACTGTTTTGGTCAATTGTTCTCCTTGATTAGTTTAGTGATTAGCAAAAGATTATGGTATTTGCGCTGTCCAGAATGTGTTAAATTATCAGTGAGAATTTTATGGAAATTTTGTCACAATTCCAGGATGAGGCTCCATTCAGTGTACTCTCTAGTTTGATTTCCATTTTTGTTTGGTTTTTGATGCAAGTGCCAGTACTCAAGAGCCTAAATTGTTGAAATTTGGTGTTTTATACTGTGTACTTGTACGCTTTGTCTGTCTTATAATGTTGGGGACATGGTTTGAAATTGAAAGTATAACATAACTAATTCTTGTTTGACATTGGTTGAATCATAACAATTAGCATAACTAATTTTTCATTACGATAACTAGTTTTCTTGTTAATTAAGTCAGTCATCTAGGCTATCCCCACATATCTCACGAGCGCTTGATCAGACTGTGATTCATGAGGTTGGAAGACTTCAATGATGCGCCCCTTACCAAGCCCCTGAACCAAAATTTAGAGAAATTCAATTTTGACGTCTCTTGATGAGGAGGGATGGATGAATCCAGGCATTGTTGTCAAGGACAAAAAGGGGGAGATGCTGGTGACAACAATGAGAAGATACATTGCAACCTGGAGTCCTGGCACTGCAAATGGAAGCTTGCATTTTCTTTTTCCATTCAATTAGCTAGAAGATTAACTTTGATAGTCATTTTCGAGTCAGATTGTCTTGTGTAAATTCTCTGTTTGCATAATTTGTCTTTACGTCTTTGCGAATTGGATGTGGTTTTGGAGGCATCTCCTTGTTTCCAAAGTCTCTTAGTAGTTGTAGTTGCTCACATGTGAAACGAAACGACAATCTTGTAGCTCATCAGGCGGCGAAGGTGAAACCTTATGGGATGAACATGTTTAGTTGGGGGTTTGTTTCGACCAATTAATTCATATATATTGCTGGTAATTACATTTAATAATATAGGGCAATGAACAACTCCCAATTAGTGAATTAATCTTCAAAATAGGCTTGAAAAGAAAACATCCTTCATCCCATTTTCTTATGAGGACATTGAGTTGAAAGTCGCAATTAAAATATAATTTTTAAATTAAGATCAAAGTGCGACATTTTTTTAAATTTTTTTGAAACCGACATTTGTTTTTGAAGAATAAGGTTATCCCAATATTATAAAGGACTTGTATATATTGTCAACTTGTTAGTAATGCAAATTATTTTCCAAATCATACAATTATTATTTATTGATAGTATATATATGGCAAAAAAAAAAAAATCTAGAAGCTCTAATCACACAAGTTAATACCACGATTGCATGATATGGTAGATGACTCATAAATATTATTATTACAGTATGAGTATTTCTTAAAGTTCACATCAATTGTGTGAGGAAAAATGGATCATAATGCACTATATTTTAGGGTTTTGGATTATAGAGCTTTTGAATTGTATTCTGACATATCAAAATGAAAACAAAATATTGTAGGATAGTGTACCACACATATATAGACGTGATTTTAGAGTATTAATTTTATTCTATATTCCCTCCGTTTTTTTTATCTGTCATTTCTAATATAAAATTTTTATAGAAAAATATAATGTTATGCCTTTTTAATAGTATTTTTCATTACGAATCTAATGACATCAATTTTATATGATGAATCATTATACAAATTAAGATATTAACGGTTAAAGTTTTTAACACAATTTCTTAGGCGACAGATAAATAAAAACAGAGGCAGTATCAAATAGGAAACTTCGATTTAATATTAAAATATTAAATTTTGAAATTATTGGATTAGTAGTTGCGATGGTGTGGCCATTACTAGTGTAAAATTGAATAGGCCCAGAGTTTGTTAATGTAAGAGTTTTTTTGTGAATTGGGCCAGAACGAACCCAATAAACCCCTGACTTTACAATACATACCCTAACCCTAGCGACCTCCATTGTCCCTCTTTTTCCTCCGTTTTCTCCCTCCGTCGTCAGGAATCGCCGCTGCAGCCATTTCCTCCACTGGTACACCTTTCTCTTCGCTCTCTTCTCTCTCTCTCTCTCTGGTTAGGGTTACGGTGTTGATTTTGTTGGGTTGATTGTTACAGAGGTAAGTCAAAAATGGCGGACAAGGCAGTCACAATCCGAACCCGGAAGTTCATGACCAATCGTCTCCTCTCCAGGAAGCAATTCGTATGTTTTCTCCTATTTGTTTCAATCTCTACTTCTCTATGATTGGTGGTTTTGCCCTAGTTAATGAGTTGTGATTTGGGCTGATTCGATTAATGGTATTGGGTTTCTTTGTAATTTCAGATCATCGATGTTCTCCACCCTGGTCGCCCTAATGTCTCCAAGGTTTCTCTCTTTCCCCCTTATCTTATTGTCATTGTTTGCGTTTGATGGCGACACTGAGTGCAAATGTGGGTCGTGTTTTGAAGAAAGTTTTGATCTTTATTTGTTTTTTTCGTATTTTTTGTCAACTAAATTAGTGATTTTTTGAGCAATTCGTCGAGTTGTTAGAATAAAGTATGATTAACAGAAAAATTCACGGTGGCTTCTTTGTTTTATTTGATTTGAGATTGTTTAGTAGGTAATTAGAATTGAGTATCTGCAGTTTGTTCACTGTAAGAACTTGTCCAATGTGTGTGGTTGAATTCACTTATCCATTCATAGACGTGATGTATTTATGTGTGAGTGTTGGTAACAAGATAATCCAGTGTGCCAATTATTGTTTATAATGCTATGCTCAGTCCAGGCAGTATTTCATAGCTGCTAAGATTAATCGCGTTTTCCAGGGTTCTAATTCCCATCCTGAATTGTCTTTGCAGCACTGTCTAATTGGAAAGCCTAAGTGAAACGAAACCAGTGTCAATAGATAAATCCACTTATCCTAGTTGTGAGGAAAACTTTAGGATGTTTAGTGTGTTTTGAGTGGTTTCTGTGGAAGCTTTTCTTTCTGATTAGCTTTTCAATTTTCTTACTTTGCTCGCTCACCTGTTTGTACAAAGGCTGAATTGAAGGAGAAACTAGCAAGGATGTATGACGTGAAAGATTCAAATTCCATCTTTGTCTTCAAGTTCCGTACCCATTTTGGAGGAGGCAAGTCAACCGGTTTCGGGTTGATCTATGATTCCGTTGAGAGCGCTAAGAAGTACGAGCCCAAGTACAGGCTAATCAGGGTAATGAAAACACATGATCTTCCTGCGTAATTCATACTTTTCAAGTCATCCGTATCTAGGCAATGCGTCTTTCTTTCTTATGATGACACTCTATGCCATGCAGAACGGGTTGGATACCAAGGTTGAGAAGTCCAGAAAACAAATGAAGGAAAGGAAGAACAGAGCCAAGAAGATCCGTGGTGTCAAGAAGGTATGTCAATGAGCTTTTGTTATCGCAATAGAAGGCGGTGTCAGTTTCATCAAGTCTCTGTTTTTTCGGGTTAATGGGAAGTTTAGCTCATCCTCTTTTGACATGTTTCATTCATTGTGTGGATACTCCGTATTATACCCTATAAAAAAACATGTTACGTCAACTGTCAAGTTATGATTTCCCAAGATAATGAAATTCTTTTACAAGGGAAACCCTACAGGTTTTCCTGCTTGGTCTGCACATATTCAACCTCCTTCATTAACTTGTCTTATTCTCAACTCTTTCAGACCAAGGCTGGTGATGCAAAGAAGAAGTAAGAAGTCGAGCATTTGCAGAACAGGGGTGGTAGTGCTGGCGGAGCAGTTCACATTAGGGCTTATCTGGGTTCTTCGGTTACCCTGCGATCACCCCCTCTAATACTGTTTTGGTCAATTGTTCTCCTTGATTAGTTTAGTGATTAGCGAAAGCTTATGGTATTTCTGCTGTCCAGAATGTGTTAAACTTAACATCATCAGTGAGGATTTTATGAAAATTTTGTTATAATTCTGAGGTTAAAGATCCATTCAGTGTGTACTCTCAACTTTGATTTTAGATTTCGGTTTGATTTTGATGCCTAAATTGTTGAAATCTGGTGTTTCATAGTGTACTTTGTATGCCTTTTCTTCTTAATGTAGGGGTCATGGGTAGTTGGAGATGTTTATCCGCAATTTGAAGTTTGAGGCATTGTGTATGTGTGGAAATCATTCCTCATTGAAAGACTGATAGTATGAAATGTTTGACTGCATTGACTTAAAATAGTCAAACAATAACTAACATATGTTAGTGGTTGTAACTTCTAATATAACTAGTAACATAACTAATTCTTGTATAATTTTGGTTGTTAAGTGACAATTAACATGACTAATTAGTCCATTAAGATGACTAGATCTTGTGAAGAAGATCTGTGTTGGAAAAACAGTGATTTGTGATCAATATGATTAAAGAGGGTTTGTGTAGAAAGAATTGATCACATGTTCTTTAAAATATAATGCTTTACCGTGAAAATTATGTTAAATTAGACTGTTGTTTATGTTGCTATGTCATTGTAAGGTAGCATTCTCTCTAATTATAATAGTTTTATGAGGTTGTGAATATTGATTGTAATGTGTGCGACATATAGTTGTGATATGAGAGATTTAGAGTTAATTAAGTTTGTGAAACTATCTATTATAGTTATTATTATTAGTATTATTATTATTATAGAAAGTAATAAGAGTATTTGTCATATAACTATTTCTTTAAATTCAAATTTATAACTTTTTTTATTATGCTCAAAATTCCTTTTGTAAAATGTAAATTTCCAAAATATTGAAAATGTATACATACCGATACAATTTCCATTGTTTTCACATTAATAATGAATTGGTTGAATTCACTCAAAAACCCGAATTAAGAATAAAATGAGGTGGAATCCCATGGATAGCAAGCAAAGCCATAGAGAGCACAAACACAATCAACCCAAAAATCCTTGATGAAATGGGGAGCAAAACAAAAACAACCCAAATCTTTTAAGGGAGCTTTTGGTAAAAAAACTTTATAGAAAAGTTAGTCAATTTTCTCACGTTGACAGACATTTTCAAGTTTGGTTAAGTGTAATAGATGGAAAATTTTTAATGCAAAGTCTGTTATTTTTCTCACAAACTTGGTAAATAGTTTACCAAAAGGAGCTAGAGAAAGTCTTTCCCGGAAAAATATTTTCTAAAAAACTATCAACGCACTATAGGATATAAATAAACAAATCAACCTAAAAGTCCTTTGAATTTCAAAAAAATATCATCAACCCCAAAATCCCAAGAAGCAAAATCAACCTACATACCCAAAACCCTTTATGACATTGGGAGAAAAACAAAAACAACCCAAAATCCTTCAAGATATAAAAAACAAATCAACCTAAAATCCTTTGAATTTCAAAAAAAACATGATCAAACCCAAGAAACAAAATCAGCCCACAAACCCTTTTTGATATGAACAAAATAAAATCAATCCAAGAAGATATGAATTATGATATGAAAAACATTTCTTCACAAAAAAATAGAAGATATGAAAACTAATTTTTCATTGGGTTTTAAAATCTCAAGGTACACTCACAGATGGGTCCCACAAAATTTCATTTTTTTTAAAAAAATTGACAAGGGCAAGATTAACAAAACATGGAGCCATTTTTTTCGCCAAATGGAAATTTTGGGGGTGGAGTAATGGAGGGAAAATTGGAATTTTCAGTTTTATTAATGCAACCATGATATTAATTTACCAAATTGCCCCTTCAATTTAGTGAAGGGTTTATAGAAAGATTTATGCGATTTCTGGCTAAAAGTGTACAAATACACACACCCAAATCCCGCAGAAAGAAAAAAGATTTAAACTTTCTCCTAAAAATCAAAAACAATTAAACCCCTCTCTCTTTTCACCTCCTATTTGCCTCTTCTCCTGCCCTCTCTCTCTTTCTCTCTCCGAAATCCCCAAATTTCAAACCAAAACTTCACCAATTGATTCTCTCAAAATCACTCTCAATTGGGTGGGTCTTGTTTTTGCGTAGAAGTTTCAGCTTCTTCTGGGTTTGTAGATTGAATGGCATTCATCAGTTGCTCTTGAGGTGAGTGCTTTTTTGCTGGTGGGCTGTAGATTCCTGCTGTTTTTGATGTGTTTTTTCTTTGTTTAAAGTTTAATTCTTCGGTGGGGTTTTCACTTTTTTCAGGGTTAATGTGAGAACTCTCGATTTGGGTTGTTTGCTTGCTCGGGGGATGAACTATGAAGGGTCGAATAATTCTGCGGTTTTCTTCAAAAGGGCTGCTCTGAATTCGGTTTATGGGGATCTCTTATCATGATTTTTTGATTTAGAGGGTTGAAATTTGAGTTGGGTGTTTGATCTTTTCTTTGTCTCGAGTTGGGTCGTTTTGGTTGTTGAATGAGATGAGAGAAGGGTTGAGGTCTAGCAGTTCGAAGAAGGGTTTGAAGGGTGAATTGGAAGGAGTAAAAGTGGATGATTTGAATCCCAAGGGTGACCCTGATGTGGGTTTGAGTGGGAAAGATGAGAAGTGTTGTAGCAAAGTGAAGAAAAACAATGTGAAATCCAATGGTTCATTGTGTGTGGGAGATGTTAGTGAGGAGGGTTGTAAGGGTATGGAAGTTGAACTTGACGGGGCGAAAACCGGGCTTCAGAGTGTCGAATGTGGCAAAGTGAATGGTGGTGAGAAGGATGAGGGTAAGGATTGTTCGATGGTAACTGTCAATGTTGAGGGTGCTGATAAGGAGAAGAAGTTGCAGAGTGTTAAGGAGATTGATGACAAGGGTTCTTCTCCTGAAGAGATGAAAATTGATGCTGTCAGATCTGATTCTGATGCTGTGATGGTAGGTGGGGAGAAAGTTGGTGGATGTGAGGTGTCTGATATGGAGGCTGAACCGGTGCGAGTTCAAGTTGTTGCCAAGGTGTTGCGATCGAGGGTTGTGAATGGAGAGGTCAGTGGTGGTGGTGGACGGTCCAAAGTTGTGTCGGCAAAGAGGAAGAGAGAAAGTGATAATAATCCTGGAGAAGGAGTGGTTTTGGGGAAGGAAGAGAGTGAGACATCTGCTTTGAATTCAGAAAGGGCGGTGAAGCGAGGAAGGCCCAAGAGGGCCATTGATGTGTCTGAGGGGGAGGCGGTTGAGATGAAGAATGTCAATGCTGTTTCTGAAGCTGAGGATGAACATGAAGATGTGAAGAGAAATTCAGTTCCCGGGAAGGAAGAAAGTGAGACGTCTGCTTTGAATTCTGAAAGGGTGGTGAAGCGAGGAAGGCCCAGGAAGGCTGTTGGGGTCTCTGAGGGGGAGGTAGTTGCGGTTAAGAATGTCGATGCTGTTTCTGAAGCTGAGGATGAAGATGCGAAGAGAAATTCGGTTTCGGGGAAGGAAGAAAGCGAGACATCCGCTTTCAACTCTGAACGGGTGGTGAAGCGAGGTCGGCCCAGGAAGGCTGTTGGTGTCTCTGCGGGGGAGGTAGCTGCGGTTAAGAATGTCGATGCTGTTTCTGAAGCTGAGGATGAAGATGCAAAGATAAATTCGGTTTCGGGGAAGGAAGAAAGCGAGACATCTGCTTTCAACTCTGAACGGATGGTGAAGCGAGGTCGGCCCAGGAAGGCTGTTGGTGTCTCTGAGGGGAATGTACTTGAGATAAAGAAAGTGGATGCTGTTTCTGGACCTGCGGATCAAAATGGAGATGTGAAGAGAAATTCTATTAAGACTCGAAAAAAGAAGGGCAAACGTGGAAGGCCCAGGAAAATTATTGATCATCCTGTGGAGGAGGTGCTTCAGTTGAACAATGTCCCATTTGTGTTGGAAGCAGAAGATGAGAAATTGGACGGTGAAAAAGTCCAACATGCTGATGGCGCTGCAAATTGTGTGAGGAGAAAGTCAGGTAAAACTAAGAAAAAGAAGGGTAAACGTGGCAGGCCCAAGAAAATTATTGATCTCCCTGAGGAGGAGATAGTTCAGTTGAATAACGTTCCATTCATTTCAGATGACGAAGATGAGGAGTTGAACAATAAGACGGTAGGAACTCCAAAACAGAAAGGAAAACGTGGACGGCCTAAGAAATCTACTGTTGGTTCTCCCGAGGGAAACATGGTTCAGAATAACAAGTCCCAACCACTATCTGGAGTTGCAGATGAAGCTTTGAGCAAAAAGGCGGCTAAACGTTTGAAAAAGAAGGGGAAACGTGGAAGACCTAAGAAGTCACTTGATTTCCCTGTTGGGGAAGTTGACTGTGCTCTCGATCACAAGGCTGGAGGTGTTATGAAAAAGTTAGTTGGAAAGTTAAAACTGAAACGTGGCCCAGGAAGGCCAAAAAAGTCCGAGAACGTAGTCCATGGGAAGAAAGTCCAATTTCGTGAAGTTGATGTTAAATATGAACGTGTGGCTGTCAAATTAAGCAAGAACGCTGTTCAATCTTTGTTAAAGAAGCGCAAGAGAGGAAGACCCAAAAAAGAAGAGGGAGATGGTGCACTACTCAAGACTAAATCTCATGGTAAGGGTAAGGCTAAAAATGAGGCAAAGTTGAAGGTTTCTCTTGTTGGAACTCCACTCAGGAGGAGCACGCGCGACATCCATCCTGATAAAATGCAAAATGGATCTAGCAATGGTGTCGTTGGCATGAAGGGGTTCGTGTTGGATGGGAAGATTTCTACTGGACCTGATGGGAATGCTGTTCGCTCTTCTTCAAAGGGTCAAGAGAACATGTCGACCGAGACAAAAAAGCGTAAGAGGGGTGACAAAGTTGGGTCCCTCTCATTTGAGAAGAACTTGATCAGGAATCAGATTGTGGATATGCTAATGGCTGCTGGCTGGACAGTTGAACACAGACCCCGGCAAGGTAGAGAGTATAATGATGCAGTTTATGTTAACCCGGACGGGAAAACTCATTGGTCAGTCACGAAAGCCTATTTTACCCTTAAACAGGAGTTCGAAGAGAGTAAAGTTGTTTCTGGGGAGGAGGCTAAGCCGAAGTTTGTCTTTACTCCAATCCCAGATGATGTACTTAGCAAATTATTTAGGGTTGTATCGAAAACAAGATCGGACAAGAACAAGAGGAAAAAGGAAGGTTCTGGTGGAGGCAAGAAGAGGAAGCCTGCTATTCGGAGTGGGTCCCAGAACAAAAGGCGGTGTGCTTTGCTGGTCCGCCGCTCTAAAAACTCGGAAAGTGATGGAGGAGTTGTAGCTTACTCTGGGAAGCACAGTGTTCTTGCATGGATGATCGATTCAGGCACCGTCCCTCTCAATGCGAAGGTGTATTATATGAACCACCGTAAAACTAGGGTAATGCTTGAAGGCAGCATCACAAGAGATGGTATTGATTGCAACTGCTGCAAAGGGGTAATCTCGGTTGCCGAGTTTGAGAAACATGCAGGAAGCAAGCCTTGTCATGCTTATGAAAACTTGTGTCTGGAAAATGGCACTTCACTGTTGCAATGCCAGCTGGACTCATGGAACAAACAGGAGGAAGTTGGTCGTTCTGGATTTCATAGCATCCCGGTGGATGGTGATGACCCGAATGACGATACCTGTGGCGTCTGTGGAGATGGTGGTGACTTGGTGTGTTGTGATGGATGTCCGTCAACATTTCACAATGACTGTCTTGATGTGGAGGTACTGATGTTATTGCCTTCTCTGTTTGTTCTGTATATGGCTGATCACGAGATCTCTCCTGATTTGTTCTTTATTTGAAATGTTCTTACTAGATTTTGGGTTTGTTTGAGTGCATCAATAAGATTTCCTTGGATTTCTGCTTGTTGCCAAATGGTCGATGGCACGTTTTTATGTTCTGGCTCTTTTGTTGAGTGTTGCTTTATTCTTATGATTACAGGAAGTTCCCTCGGGAGAGTGGCACTGTGTTTACTGTTCATGCAAGTTTTGTGGTGATATTAACGAGGCTGCTTCCGAGAATGATGATGATTGTGAACCCCTGCCTTCATCTTTGGTCTCCTGCAGTTTGTGTGAGGAGAAATGTAAGTATTGTTTTTCATTGATTCTTTTTATTTCTCCATTGTCATTTGATGAACAGATGTTATTGACTTGTTAATATTTGACCTCTGTAGGTCATAGATCTTGTGTTGAGGTCCTTGAGGACGAGGATGTCTGCTCAGAATCCAAGCAGCCAACCTTTTGTGGGAAGGACTGTGAACAGGTTTTCCATTTTTTTTTGCTGTATTTTGCAAGAGTTATTATTACAATGAAGTGTCCCTTTTTCGCTTGGTTTTGCTTAACTTGTGTTTAGTACAAACTAGGACTGCTGGTATCCCTACTGTGATATAATTTACTTCTTTGTGATTGGTTATTAGAGTAAAATTAATTAGGGAAAATTGGGTTAATAAGGGTCGTCGGTCCGAATTATTTGCTAGTCGGGCTATTCTAGGGCATAGGTTTATTGTAACTCCAAATATTGGGGGATGTTTGATACAGTTGTCCCCTGTTTTACACAATTGTATGACGTACTCTGTTTATATATATATATAGTTGACAATGTAACAAAGACAAATGACAAAGAAGACATTGTTGTTAAATTATAATTTCCATCTTAAATAAATGTAGAAATTATTTATTTATTCTTTTTTTTTTGAAGCGGAGCAAGCATTTCTACAAAATTAATTAAGAAAAACAGAAATAACACAATGCTTAAACTAAAATAACAGCTTCATGCTTTGGTGTCTTAACGAACTCTACATTTGCTACATCCTCATCGTTTGCATTGACAATTGAGATAGATATCTACAAAAAAATTAAAAAAATAGAAAGATGCATGATTTAATAAAGTTTTCACATAAATTGACATTTCTAAAATAATCACACACACACACACACACACTGACACACATATACATATCATAACAAAGATAAAAATAATTTTCAAAAATAGAAAGGTGCATGACTGGAGAAACAACTTTTATTAGTGAATGTTTCCGAACAATTGTAATATAATTTTCCCTTCTTTTTTTTAATGACATGGGAAAACTTGTTAATGCATATGTAAGAGCAACTTAGTCATTTAACCTCTGCGGCCTTGTGCATGATTTGATGGTCTGACTCTCAAATAATTTACACCCACGTGGCTTTAAGCCCAATTTCCCGTATGATTGATTCTTTTATTGAATACAAAATATAAGCACCTTCTGAAAACTTGAAACAAATGTCCGTTCTGTCTTTCATGTATGGTATATACTATATATGCTAAAACTGGCGTGGTTGACCATTGCTTCTGCTTACTGCTATGAGTCGAATTCCATGTCGCATTGTGCACCATTGTTAATTCTGCATATGGATGACACTACGTTATCATTTTTGGGTGTAGATATTTGTGAGATTACAGAGTCTTTTAGGGAATAAGCACGATCTAGGAGATGGATTCTCCTTCACTCTGCTTCAACGGGCTGATGTTCAACCCGATGCTTCCACATTGAAATCTCAAAATGTTCTAAGCAATTCTAAGCTGGCTGTCGCGTTATCCATCATGGATGAGTGCTTCTTACCTATCATTGATCACAGAAGTGGCATCAATTTGATACGCCATGTTGTCTACAACTGTGGGTAAGTACTTGTTGCTTGTGTTGGAAATGGAGTTATTTCTGTTGGAAGGTGCCATTTTATGCTATTTTTATTTGCTTCTTTAAAAGACTGTAATATTAATTCTCCCATTTTGACAGGTCGAATTTTAAGCGGTTGAATTTCAGCGGTTTTTTCACAATTATATTGGAAAGAGGAGATGAAGTCATATCGGCAGCTTCCATCAGGTAGTTAGTGTAATTTTATAGTCTCAGCCTGACATAGTCACGGGATATTTTGCATTAGAGCCTTTTTGTAATTGTATCATAGTGTACATTATGGCAAGTAAATGGTGTTTTAAAGGTATGGGTAAACCCTTTTAGGGAAACCATTAATCTGCTAATTGTAAAGAAGCTGCTTCCACGTCAAATGTCTTCAAGTGTTAGACTGTATCTAATTCTTAGTCGGATAGTTGTTTGTCTAGTGAAATGGAAGATTCAGACATACTGGGCAACATCTAGGAATAGTATCTTGGAAGCCGTGTTTTGATTTCTTCTTTAATTTTGGAATGAAAAGTCTCCATCTCGAGCACTCCTGAGCGTCAGTCTGTTACGTTGCGCGATAACAATTGTGAAATGATAGAGTAGAGTTGTTTTACGTATGAATGTCAGTTGACATATTTCCTCTGGTACTGTGCTATGAAAAACTTCTTAGGTCTTGGCCAATTTCATATTTCATAGTGAGGTTTTACGTATGCTTTGGCAATAAATGTAGTGGATTCTTGGTAAAATTTCAGGTCATTGGATAGCTTCTACATTACTGCATTACTCTTTCCAAGATTAGATTCGCTCCTTTTTGAAAATAGAACTTATTCTGGTTCTCGTTCACAATCTTTTAGCAACGGGAACGTATGATAGTGCATTCGATCTGAATTTCTGTGGCGGCAGAGTTCATTCTGTTTAAGTTTATCAGCAGAGACCGAACATCTGAAGCAAATATACTGTCTGAGTTTCTCATCAGCGTTTGCGGAGTAGAAAGGTCTAGGGATCCATCATATTGGCTCCTAGATACTAACCTTAACTTGGATGTGAGAATCGTATAATTCCTTACCAAATCTCGATTCCTCAATTGTGTAGAAAAACAGTTCTGTTCTTTATTTGTGTCAGTTACCACATTACCCAACCTTTAGTTTAAAAAGGTGCGCCTAGTCCTAGTGAGGCATAAGGCTACGAGCTTGACACCTCAGTGAGGCGAGACTCATTCAAAAGGGCAAAAGCCTTTTGAGCACCTTTTGTGCGCGTTTCGGATCCCAGTAAAAAATATTCGTTTTCCGTGTTTCCTTCTTATTTGATCCCCTCAGCCCAAAAAATCTCCATAAACCCTCACAACTTCTATTTTTCTCTAGTACATTACTACATATGAAGTGCACCTCATGTCCAAAAGGCGTGCGCCTTCGCCATGGAGCCCATGCCTAGGTTTCGTGACCCCATTGTGCCTTTGTGCGCCATGGATTCTTTAAATCTAAGACCCAACACAATAATCCACCCGTTTTACCCATATTTCTAACACTCAGCTTTTCGAATTTTACCTAAACTTGCCCAACCTTATCCTACCTTCTAAAGAACAGACCCCCAATTTGCTGATGTTCAAGCTTTTCAAATTGATCAAAAATACGGTATCTCTTTTGCCTTTCTCAGATCATTTTGGGGGAATGTGCATAATCAAGAAGTCTGTCAAAGACGATCTCTCTAACTTTTGTGAACACAAATGCTTCATGTGTTTGTGAGGCTTTTGACGTTGAATTTGCGTTTCTTTTTCCTTGAGTTGCAATTTGGAATGGGTTATGAGGTTACATATTGTTTCCTAGATTGGTTATGGTCTTCCTAATAAGGCATGAATCTTTAGGAATCAAGGAGAATATCAACGTCGTAGAGGGACCATGCAGAATGTACTATCCCAATGTTTTCAAACAAAATGTGTTAGTTTATGAGCTATCCTGTAGTCCGTAAAACACTTCTAGGATTGGATTGTGAGTTAGGATAGCATGATGAGATTGTGTAATACCCAAATATTTGATGATGTAAGAAACAGTTGTGGTGGTTTCGGGTGGCTAGTCGTTGATTCAGGAAGCAACGTAGAATATAGATAGCAGCCAAATATGTTTAAGCTATAATTAGGAAGTATCCTGCAGTGCAATCTCTCAGCTAATATTACTCACACTGGATTTTTCGCTTCTCATAATTAATCCAGGATCCTCATAGTAGGCAGGTTGATATTTCATGTTAGGCATGTTTTGGATCGTCAAACCGGATTTCTAATGTCAAAATCTTTACTATACTCTGTTAGAACTCATTCCTCTGCATTATTGCTCAATTGTCCTCTTTGTTATTACTTATTGCCATACTGTAATATCGTGGATTCCTTCATCATTACCACTATTTGTGATCTAAATAGCTATTGTGGGAAAACAGATGCCTTTTTGGTCATGGATTCCCTTTCCCATTTTAAAACTTGTGAAATCCTTGCAAACTTGATTAGAGATGGAAATACGGGCGCATTAGAAAGGTCTTGAAGCTGATCCCAACTGTGATAGAACCATGCCAGAAACTGCATTTTCAATCCTTCCAAAGAGTCTTTACGTTGCAGGCCGATGTAGATACCTCAATCTTGGGGTCTTTTTGTGTTGCAGTATATATCAGTGTTTGGACATGATTTTCTGCTTGGTGATGCACTGACACTAGATACATTCCTACGGACGATTAGCTGTTAGATTTATTAAGATGCAGGGGCAAAGCATTTAGTGGGCCAAACTCGGCCACAACCTCGGTTGGAATTTTTGCATACAAGCTCTTTTTCCACCAATTTCCAATATCGGGGCCTCCCAAATTAGAATAATCTAGTTTCCGGCCCAAGTTCAATGCAAAGTCACAGTCTTTGGCGTCTTTAACAGCGTTTACTTTTTTTACCATAGCGTGTCGTAAATTGGGTAAGATTGCCTGGTGTATCTTGTTCTGCATCTCTATGAGCAGAAACAGTCTATTGTGGATTGTGGATTTGAGACTTTTGAGTTAAGTGATAGTGGGATTCCTATTCTGGAATTGCCCTTGTATCTTTTTGTTGTGTTGACTCATGCTTTTGCTTTATTCGGATTCTCTTGCATTCTATGACAAATGTGAGAAAATAGATGAGTTGGAATTTTTTGTTTGCTGTTTTATCCTCTAATGTTTGTGATAATGATTCGTATAGGGCTAACGTTCTGTAGCTTGTGATTGTTTAAGTTCTTTGCCTCAGTAGTGAAGTCGCTTGGTTTATAGTACCTTATATTGTGCATTGCTCTTAATCACTTAATGCCAATATTTCACTATCTTGAACAGAATTCGGGGCAAGCAGCTGGCCGAGATGCCATTCATTGGAACGCGCAATGTTTATAGGCGGCAAGGAATGTGTCGAAGGCTTCTTAATGCTATTGAAGCGGTAATTTCATCCTTTGCTGTTTCCTTCTTGATCTTAGAATGATCTTTTCTGTACAAAGATGCCTAGTTATGGTGCTCATTCTTATGGTAATTTTTTCTTGTGTTTCTTAATATTCAGGCTCTCTCATCTCTTGAAGTAGAGAACCTAGTGATTCCTGCTATTCCCGAACTCTTGCAAACATGGACTTCAATTTTCGGTTTTAAGCCCCTTGAACAGTCCATAAAAGAGGACATTAGATCATTGAGCATGTTGGTGTTCCCCCATACCGACATGCTTCAGAAACCGCTTTCAAAGCAGGAGCCACTTCAGAAACACGTCTCCTCTCCAGGTATCTTCCCAACCTATTCGCACTTTCTGAAGAGTTTTTTTTCAGACCTGTTTTGTGTGCCGTCCAGTAAACATAACTTGACTGCATGTAACCGATTTCATCAGAGGACGATGTGAAATGTGCCAAATCCGAGAATGATGAACACATGATCGATGCTGGTGCTGACAAATCCGAGGTTGATGACGGCTGTCTGAACGGTACATTTGACTTGAACACTGCAGCTCCTACTCTTCCCGAGTCATCACCCGATGATGTAGACAATCAACCCGAGAATGGTCCTCAAATAGCTTCTTCTTCACCCAAGGCTCTAAAACCGGACTTGAATTTGATGGTGGAAAGCGTGGATGAAGAAGTTGAGAATCCAATCCCCCCTCTCGAGTCAACAACTTTAGAAAACGGTCATCAGGACGTGGGTTCTATGTCCTCTCGGGAGGAGAGGGCCCACAACTTTGACTTGAATTTGGTGGAGGAAAACGTACCCGAGTTCAGCAAATTGCCTTCAGATTTAGGGAATTGAGGAAATTGGGAGTTGAATTAGGACCTCTCTGTGTATATACATAATGTATATTCTAGTCAGCAGTTTCAGTATTTTGACAGGAAAAGGTGGGGCACTAGCACTAGACTCCTTCAGGTATATACTTCATACACTCCCCAGTTCTGTTCTTTTTCGGTATTCAGTTATTTCCATTCATAAAACCGGTAATTTTGCAATGTCTGAGCTGGGAATGAAGGGATTATGTGATATCTAGAATCTGGAAAACCGGTATTCTGTCATGTCCATTCATAAAAGTTGTTGATGTAAGATTGTCTGTATTTGGATCTCCTAAGATACTCTGTTCTGCCATTTTGATTCATAAAACCTGTGATTTATGATATCTGGGTTGGGATGAAAGGATAAACATGTGACATCTAGAATCTGAAAAATCGATACTGTGTCATTTCCATTCAGAAAAGTCTCTTAGGACACACAACGGTGCGTTGAAGTATGACTGCATTTGGATCTGCCAAGGTCCCATTTTCTTCTCTTTTTCTGTATTGTCATTTCAATTCATAAATCCTGTGATTGATGATATTTGAGTTGAGGCGAAAGGATAATCATGCAACATCTAGAGTCTGGAAAAACCGGTATCAGAAAAGTCTCTTGCATAAGTATGTGCTGAAGTAGGACTGTCTGCATTTAGATCTTCCTAGGTCCCGTAAAAGCGGAACCCACACCAATAGTGTTAAGTGTTCACAATATTTGTATGTTGACATGGTCGAAATGCAGGTTTCTGATAATTTCTGACTACATTCAAGTCACCATGGAACAGCGGGAGAAGATTTGGCAGGGGTATTTTGCGGCATTGTGGATTGAAGATTGATTGAAATGATTGTTCTCGATGCATTTGGGGATGTTAATTTAAGGCAAAGTGATGTTAAAAATCGAAGTCGAGGAGGGTAGTCAGTGAGTGAGTAGACTCTCAGTACATACCAGTTTATGTTTCTTCTAGTATCTGTAATCTAGTTGTAGGGTTAAAGTGGCTAAAAAAGAAAGAAGAGAACCCTCCTTGCATTTTTGTAAATGGAAGAAGAAAAATGTTGCAACTTTTACTGACCCAGTTGCTCACAGTAGTAATGACATGAATCATCATTTGTAGTATATATGCCTTGATTTGGTGTTCTTTTGAGACCTTTCTTTCATTCTCCATTTATGGTTTGTGGAGGTGCTTCTCATTCTCCAGCACTGCTAAAAAGGCAAGGCTAAATTTTCCAGATTTGTCCCACCAGGAAAATACTGGGTGAGGTCATAGGTTTTTCGACTGAATTTTGATGTTAACAATTTGGATGGAAACTTCAAATATAATCTCTCTTATTTAAGTTGTTTTTACCGAGTCTGATTTTGGCATGGGTTTAGGTCCCTCCGAATAGTTGAAAGTTGGTTTTGAATACTCGAGGTTGTCATTGGCAGTTTTCTGAAAAAAAAAGAAAATATGGTTTTCAAAAAAATGAAGATATGGAAATTTAAGATTATTCTCCAATATTCTATGTTTTTTTATGATTAATGTAAAGCATTGAAAAGGAAACGAATTATCCCTAGTTTTCACAATGTCTTTTGTATTGTCAATTTATTGAAAAAAATATGAAAATAGGATGTCTTTATTCATGAATTTTAATTTTTCAAATCTATAAATATATAAAAGTAATATATTTATATAGTTGTCTTTTTAACATTAAAATTCTTTGTTTTAATATACCCGTGCATAGCACGAGTTTAACAATAGTAACTAGTACTCCCTGTCGTCTTTGGAAATTGTGCAGTCAAACTTTAAAAATTTTGACCATAAATTTCTCAATATATACAATGAATTGTTATATAAAATTATCACCATTAGATTTGTAACGAAAAATATCATCATACAAGTATAATATTGTAATTGTTAATAATATATTATGCAAGAAATTATCAATCAAAGAATGATATTGGAGACCGTGAAAGTCAAAATTATGACACTTAATATGGAACAGAGGGAGTAGTAATTGCAAGAATTCAGCACTGTTATTCATGATTTGCATGGTTTTTTTAAAACATACTTTAAAAACATGAAAACTCGTGTCTATTATTTAAGATTTTTAAATATTCAATGAAGACTTGAAAATTAAAAACTTTTTTTAAAAGCTGTTTTCTTGCTAAAAAAAAATGCCTTCTCATTGAAGAACTGTGTTAAAGTGACATTGTTAAAAAAAAATTAGTTCGGCATGAGATTTAAGAATCAAGAGTATCTTTGATAGTGCCTCTATTTCATAGTAAATGATCAACGTATCAATCAAATTTTAAAAATTGACCATTAATTTTATAACATATACAATGTTGTATATAAAAGTACTATCATTAAATTGGTAAATAAAAATTCTATCATAAGACTATAATGTTGCAATTTTTTAAATAAAATATGTTATAAAAAAAATATCAATAAAAAAGAATATTAGAGATAGTGAGGATGGAGTATTATTCTGATTGTTTTTCTTTCTTAGTGAGGGCTTGATCATTTGAAAATTTTTTATGAAAAAAATTGAATATTTGAGTCAATATCGTGTATAATTTGCGAAGAATATTTGCTTATATGCGCACAAATCACACATTTATCATTGAGAAAAAATTATTAAAAATGTTGCATTTATAAATTATTAATTAAAAACATAATTAACCTCACCTAAACTATTGGGAGTGTGACAGAATCTTACATGAAAAATGAAACTTGCAAGTCAAATTATTACAACAAAAAAACTAAAATAAAATAATAATGCAGAAAACAACAAAATCAGGATTTATGATACCTGTCTGGTTTTATGGTGAGTTAATTTTGATTATTATTTTGGGTTGGTTTGTCTGATAGCTTTACAACTTGCATTTATTTTTTGTATTTGTCTAAAATAGTATTACCCCCATCAAATTATACTAAACAGTGTTCTCCAATAATAATTAGCAAATAGATATGTTTTTTGTAGGAAATGATAAAAGTAAAATATACTAGTAAATAATATAAATCAATGGATCAGATTAAGCATCAAATATACAGTGCACGTGTTGCTGATTAGGCTCCTCTGGGCTCTGATTAATCATTTTGATCATGGAGTGCTATTAATTAGTGTACTTCATATATATACTCACAATTTTTTTAATTATTATCATTTTATATTTTCAATATAATATAAATTAATTTTATGCCTATATTCTTGATTCCTCGCCATTAATGTTTACTAATTTAATTAACTATATCATTTTTCTTCTTAACTTAATTTATTGGTTATCTTAATTTCACTCTATGATTTTAAAGTAACAAATAAAAAAGGACGGATGAAGTATTAAACTATTAGTTTATTAATATACATGGTTTACACTAGAATTATAAATAACTCAGGGCTATCTATGATTTGGTGTAATATTAAATACTCCCTCCGTTTTTTGGGGTGACTTTTAAAGTTGATGATGGATATCAATGTCACAAAATAAGGTAGAAATTTTGTTAAATATTCTTAATTAAAATCAATTTTTGATGTTTCATTGGATAAATATTATGGATAAAAAAAGGTAGTAATTAACATATTATCGGAATAGAAAATGACAGGTAATATGAAATATAAAAATTAGTTACAAAGTCAGATAAAGAAAATGGGGGAAATAACTACTGTATCCATCCCTAAATAAGTGTCAATTTGACTAAGTTTTGACCATTGATTACTCGTAAATTATAATGAATTATAATATAAAATTAGTAACTTGTAATGCGATATCTTTCTAATAGTGGTAATTTCATATTGTAACCCATTTAATTTGTGAGTACTGAGTAACCCACGGTTAAAACTAAGTGAAATAGATACCCATTTAGAAATGGGGATAGTATATACATAATCTTTAACAGTACACTTTTAAACATTTAGAAATGGGATCTTAATTGCACTCTTAGGGATTCAAAATCATACATTGCACTTTTAAACATTTCATCGAGGATAATTAATTAATTCTTTAAGTGATGACATCACCTAAACTATGGGCGGCCTCAGTTTTCAGATAGATATATTAATAAATGAACCACTTAATTACCCACCATTTTTACAAGGTTATATTTTGGGAACCTCTAACAAACACTTAATTTGACCATTAAATATGTATAAGATGGTTTAATGACGATTGATTATGAAATGATGTCACACAAATTCACTAAAACAAACTTGATTGCATTTGACGAATACATATAGATGAATGTTGGAATGATTTGATAATCATTGTTAAAAGAAGAAAAGTAGAGGGAAATGAGGATATCTCACGTGTTAGGTGATTTTTGGACTAAGTGGCTTTTCATAAGATTCACGATAATACGATTTTAGTGTGTCTCTCTCGTCTTTTCTCTTTTCAAACATGAAAGGTGGCATTGCATTACCACATTCATTTCAATTCCATTACCCCACTTATATCAAATCTTGTAGTTGTGCAAAATCTTTTCTATTCCTGCTATCCCCAAAAAAAAAGGTGTGTTTTGTTGGTCAAAAATCTCCGAGAAATTGTCAATTTTTTCGAGTTTACTTATTTTTCCCATATTTGGATGTAGGTTGACTTATTAGATCAATGTTTGGATGTAGGATGACTTATTTTTCTCATTTCCTACATTTTCCTAGGGAAAATTTCTCTTAGCCACATTAAGGAAAATTTTTCCCATGAAAAATTTTTTCCGGAAAAAATTTCCCTGAGATTTCTAACTAAAAGGACAATGATACGGGTTTTCGCTGAAGACAATTATGTGTCTTGCTTTTGAAGAAATTAATATTTATTATAATTTTTACAATAATGTTTTTTGCTAGATACAAATAATTATCAATTACAAAAAGCTTGGAGCATGTTGGTTGCACCAACAATTACTAATGATACGTAATCGAATGAATTGATCTATATGTATATTTTAGTCATTTTTTTGTAAAATTTAAAGATTATGGGTACAATATATTTTCGCACAATTTATGTGGTATTATAGTTGTAGAAGTTAATCTTATCTTTTTTTTTAACTGAATATATAAATACATGAGTTTTTTCTACCAATTCAAGATAATTCACTTAAAAGGTGTCTTGCTCTAAAACTCATATCATTTTCGAAAAAGATAAAAGCACTTGTGCACTCTAACTCTAATGATTCAAATGTATCTATTGCAGTCTTGATCAAAATAAACATAATGTCACTATACAACATTATTTCTTCTGTTTCTTTTTTATTGTTTGTGATATGAAACATAAACAATCAATATTTATCAACTGTGTGATAATCAATTATTCAATATTTAAAGTGATTTATATAAAATATAAAAGGGACATTATTGGATTTATCATCAAAATTACATTCATATGAACATAGAGTGACATAACTTTTATAAATATTTTAAGTTCAAAATTAAATATTAAAGTGGTGCATTAATTAGTCATATATATACTTATGAAAAAGTGTATTAATTAAAGGATCAATTAGGAATGGATCTAAATTAAAGTCATTAATGTTCATCTACGTGCAGCACAAAAAAAAAAATCAATATTCAATTATTCATATACAGGGTAAATTGATGATCATAATTAATATATATGAACTTATTTGGAAAAAATAAACTAGGAAAAAAAACCTACAAAAAGTCAGTAATATTACTCCTTTACAGTACTGACATCCAATCCAACAATAAAAGCCTCTAGCTATTATATCACTCATCACCCCTCAATAATTTCACACCCAATTTAATAATTGTTCATCCCAATTCAATTAATTAACAAAATACCCAAAAAAAGAGAAAAAAAAACCCACATTAATTAATATACATTAAATGTCATTCATGTTCCATAATCTCACCTCCACTGCTCCCACAACAAGAAGATGATTCAGACGATAATGAAGTCGACCCATCAACACCCCCTCCATTACGATCAAGATCATCACTATCATGATCATCATGATTGTGATGATGATCATGATCATGATGAAGATGATCATGGGGAGACAAGAGAGAAAAAACCAGATCAGCAAAAGCCCCCACAATGTATTTGTGTGTGCTCTTTGGATTCAACGCCAAGTAACTCAGCAGCAGCTCTTGGAGGTACTCCCACGCGTCCTCCACGCGCTTCAGCTCACGCGCCGCCACCATCTCCTCCATGGACCGCCGGAAGTCCGCGTATGGGTCCGGCGAGTACGTCTGCACCGCCACCCCTCCCGCCACCACGTCAGCCTCCTCCTCGGCGGGGCCCTCGGGCTCCTCCTCGAGGCCGGAGAGCTCGAGGGAGTCAACGATGGAGTTTGACCGGCCGGGTGACGTGAAGAAGAACCGCCGCGACGCGTAGGCAGCGGTCAGGTCCGGGGTGGTGGGGACCACATCAACCTCCATGTCGGCCATGTCAGCATCCTCCGATGACGTGGCGGTTGCGGTGGTTTCAAAGAGGGAGTTGTAGGATTTGACGAAGGCCGCCGTGCGTGGTGGCGAGTGCGGTGGAGCGGTGGTGGTTGTGGCGGTGGCGGTGGTGGTGGTGAGTTGAGGGTGGGGGCGTTTGAGCATTGAGAAGCAAAGGTGGAGGTTTTTGGCTAGTGTTAGTTTTGCCATGAATGATTTCTTTTTTTTTTTTTTGGGGCTAAATTTCTCTTTAGGGAGTGTTTGGTGAGGGTGTTTGTGTAGGAGACTAGAGAGAATGATGAATGTGAGGGTGTATTTATGGGTGTTGGTGTAGTGTAAGTGGTGGGGTGACAAAGAGAAGGGAGGATGTTGGAGCTCACCTTCCTTTTTTTTAATTATTTTGTTATATGGAATTATTAAATCTAATTTTTTTTTATCACACATTAATTAACCACTAGACAAATACTTCAAAGACTAATATTTTTCTAAAAGAGCTAACCAATGTTATATAATTTGGTTAAGTTTGAGTGCCTCATTAATGGTACTCGAAAATATCTTAATGAGTTTTTCCATAATAGGTAAAAAAAGTATTTTAACTTACAATAATTTTCGAGTCTCAGTAAAATTTTTGAGTCTAGAATATTGCATTATGAAGTTTACAATTTCTTAAGAGAGTGTTTGGTTGATAGACTTTCCTAGAAAAGTTCGCCATCTTTCGTAAGTTGATCAAACTTTCCCATGCATTATATATGGTGTGTCTCAATGTTTTCCCATGTTAGATGGAGAAATGTTTTGCTTTGGAAGGTTTGGGAAAGTTTGTTTTCTATGGGAAAGTGAAAGTGCTTTAATTAAAATTCTCAAAATACCCCAAAAATTATTTTATAAAATAAATATATAAGGTTAATTTGGACATTTTAAATAAATTTTCCCTCAAACTTCCTCATGATTAATGCAATAACACTGTACAATATTTTTTCTCATGAAAAACCTTCCTAGAAAAAACTTTTTCAAAGAAAAATTTCATAAAAAGTATTTTTTAGAAAGAACCAAATACATCATAAATATAAATGACTTCAGTAAATGCTCTTCCATTAAAAAAAAATTTTGCATAAATTATTTAGAATTTTTGAGAGTTACGTACTCCACTCGAAAAAAAGGTGCATTTTAGAGTGCAATCCCTATTATTTATTTATTTACTTTTTAGTCCAAATCTAACATCTGTATTATAGAAATGAATTTATAGACCCAACCGTGTGACACATTTTTTAGTAGAAAATAAGAGAATGGTGGACATAAAAAAAATAAAATTTTAGAAATTAAAGTAGATTATCATATATAATAATCCAAGTTTAAGTATCTAAATTTCCAATGTAATTTTTAAGAAAAAAGAAAGACTAAGCAACCATTTTTTTACAAGGTAAAATGAGATAAAGTAAAAAAATTATATGTATTTTCTTATTAGAATTTGTCTATTCTATTCGTTATTATAATAGAATAAAGGAAGGTAACTGAACCTAATTCAAATTTATTTTATTATAAAAGTTCGTCCCTCGATTTATTTCACAAAAATTGTGATATTTTAAAGAGTCGTAGGCTATGTAAATTGATGAGGGGGGGTAAATCTAGACGAGCAGAAAGAGATCCAAAACTTTACCTAAATTTATACAAACAACCAAAACTTATCCCAATTAAAAAGTATAAAAATTTGAATTTGAATTACTACTGTAAATATTCATACTTTTTTCCTAAAAATATTTATAATTTACCTTTATTTATTAAAAGTTACCAAAATTTAAATTTTACTCAACATCCATTTACCTGCGAGTTTTACAAGTCCGTGGTAATCCAGTTCCCTCAATTGTGTTCAAACATCATGAAGCATATATAATTGAAATTGCTTACCACGATATAACAAATTCACTATTGACAGTTTCAATAACCACATACATTGTTATCTCCTTGAAAGTTAAATCATTAATTTGATATAACTTATGCAATTTACTTGTGTACATGTTTTCCTAGCTAACTAATTGAATTATTTTTATTATCTAAATCCAACTTGTGGATTATGTTAACTATTTTCATCTAGAAATGGTAAAAGTGAAAATTGTGCATGTGTGTTTGGTAGTTTGGTTAAATTAGGGTTGCTCACATGGCTGGTGGGTATTAATATTGTATGGTCCAACTGCCAATGCTACAAAAAGTACTCTGGCTTTACATTTAAAGTGGGAGCAGGCTAACTGGCTCAAATTCAGTTATCTTTTGCTTTTATACCTACATGTACTATGCCCCTATGTTGTCTTCTTCCCCTCCTTGTCATTACTCTTAGGGGGCGTTTGGTTGAAAAACTTTTCCGATAAAGTTTTGATGTGGGACCCATACTTTCCCTCACAAATCCATTAAAAAGTTTCCGGGGGGGCTAGGGAAAGTCTTTCCCGGGAAAGTTTTCCATGTTTGGTTGAGAAACTTTTCTGGGAAAGTTTTGATGTGAGACCCATACTTTCCCTCACAAACCCATTAAAAAGTTTCCCAAGGGGGGGCTAGGGAAAGTCTTTCCCGGAAAAGTTTTTCCTAGGAAAGTTTTTCCCGGGAAACAACCAAACGCACCATTAGAGAATATGTAATGCGGAATTTTATGAATGGAATTTTTATTTCTCTCTCCCAGTAGTCACATTCTCTCTTCTGTTTTTTCTTCATTTCTTTGAGTTTTGGAACTCTGCAAAGTTCCAAGACTCAAATGAATGAAGAAAAAACATGAAAGAGTATATGACAATTGGGAGAGAAAAGATAAAAGTTCCATCAATAAAGTTCCGTAATACATATGCTTTTATAATACAAGTCATGTTAATAAACCCATCACCAATATTAACCACGATCATCTTCTATGTTTCTCACTAAAGTTCAACTATGAGTGAATGTTAAATAATTTTTGTAGGTGAGAAATTATAGTATTGACAAGTCATGTTTGTTAATGTACACGTTAAGTTCATTGGTGGTTATCCTTACAATAAGGGCCTAATGATGGGTCACATTCACCCAATTTAAATAAAGATGTTGGTAAACAAATTTCAGTGGAGTTTATATTTAGCTTCGAATTAACTTTGGATTGTTTATTTCAGTTCAATAATATACTTACCCTATATTGACAGATGGGTTAAGGTTATGGTTTGGTCGATTTCAATTTGAGCACCAGTACATTTGGTATGATGGTTCACATCTATGGTCGAGTTCATGTCCAATTAGTTTAAGTCGAATCTTGAGTTTCTGGTTCGTTCTGTTAGCTAGGTTCACCTTTAGACTTTTTCGACTTTTGTCTTACACATTTCGACTTATTACCGATATTCAAGATGGATCAAATTTGATTGACTGCATATGATCGATTTTGAATTATATTCTTAAAATAAATCAACATTGATTAACACCTATTAACATTAATATTACCATATTACTCTTGTTGTCTAACATATCGGTCCAACATTCATAAATAACAACTAACACTCATCCCCATAATCAATTCTATTGAAATTCCACTTGTTGTCTAAGTCTATGCAATTAAAGAGTCGGCAGGGCGTGATGAGTAACTTACCATATTACTCTTTTTGTTCCTTATTATTTGTTACTCAAAGATACATGTAGTCAAATTTTATAAATCATGACTATTCATTATTTAATATACACTATAATCTAAAATATTCAATTAATATATTATTAGATTTGTTATGAAAAGTACTTTTATATAAATATATTTGTAAAATATTTTAAAATATATTATGCGTAAAATTGAAGGTTAAAGCGATGAATTCGATCCTAGAAAATAAAAATGACAAATATTATGAAACAAAATTAATAATAATTTAAAAATGGAAAAAAGGCATATGGTTTCCAATATATTTGTATATTCAAATTGTTACGTGGAAAAAGTTCAAAAATTGGTAAAATAATTATTAATCAACATTTATAGTAGAAGTGACACTAAGGGAAACCTTCTAACCCATGCAAACAAGTAACAAATTGTTGTTACTTGTTAAGTGAAAATTGTTGACTTCTTAACCTAATTTGCATATTTCGTATACAAAGACAATATTCAAAAAAGGTTACCTTCTAAAAACGATCATTTCTTTATGCATATGTAGCATGGTGTACACCTATGTAAGTTAATTACATTTGCTTAAAATCTTTGTTCCATACTACAAGCCATAAATAGATCAAATGAGAAAAATTATTTATAATACACTGCGTATAACTAATTATGATTGTCAATCATCTCTTGTCTGATTGGCACAAATCCACTTCTTATCCTTGCGGTCCAAGTTCGAATTTTGGGTAGGACATTTCTCCTTTACATATTCGGAGAATATTGTGGGTAAGAGTGGGGCCTAATTTTGAGCCATTGACATCCCTGTTCCTTATCTACTACATGTATGTTGGGTTATACCTTTGAAATAGGGGGACTCAATGAGTTAGACCGTATATCTTTGTAAAAAAAATTAATAATTTTAAACTTATGCTTGACGAAAAAAAGCTTATACTTATTTTGTAATATTAAAAAATATAGATAACTTCACAAATTTCTTCTTAAAATTTATGTATGTAAATTAAAAAATATCGACCATCAATTTGGTTTGGGCACATGGTGGGGAAAGGCAAAAGAGGGCCACAAGTATATATACATATAGTTTCAACTACCAGAGTGTACATCAAAATTAATACATGTCATAAAATGTCCCAAAAAGAAAGTAGAAATTGAGTAATTAGTAGTCATCACAATCATACATAATGACCTAATTAATATACGTATTAATTGGGGTACGCAGCCCCTCTTATCACGTTGTTTAGAGTGGCCATGTAACGATCTGATAACACATGTCAAACTTCACGTGAATTCATTAAAATATATATATTTACAGGAAAATTTGCATATACCCTTCAAGTTTATAATGTTTATAAATTCAATTATGATGTTTTTGAGTTAATATTTATCCACTCTAAGCTTTAAGAGAAATTTCATTTAGCTTCAATTTTGTCACGGTAAATTTAGCAATTTAATTTCCTGTGATATGTGATGAAGTCTGTTTGCTAAAATTATCGTCATTTCATCAAGCAAATTTCATCACTAATCACACATTCACTGTAAATGTTGCTATATTCACTGGAAAAGTTGTTAAATGAAATTGTTTCAAAAGCTTAGAATAGGTAAATATTAAGTTTAAAATATCAAAGTTAAATTATAAATGTCATAAACCTAAAGATGTATATATACGCAAATTATCCAATATTTACACACACACACACATACACACACACACACATATATATATATATATATATATATATATATATGAAAATTGGATTCTAATAATCTCAACTTTTACGAATTGGACAGCAATATCCCTATTTTATATTTGTATTCTGGTGGTCCAAAAAAAAATAAAATTGTATGTAGTGAGACATCATCAAAAGTATACCCTAAATATCGTAGATTTTGTGATGCATTTGATTCAAAACTTAGTATAACATTTTACCATCTTTTTTAGAGAATTTACGGAGTTTCTCCCATTTTTTTCAATTTCTTTTTATTTTTTTTCACTTTTATTCCTTTTAAAAAATCATAATAATTTCTCGGACTCTCAAAAAAAAATTTAAAAAATATTTTAGTAACTGCACTTCATTACCTATCTGGGGCAGGAACGGAAAAATTAAAAACAATATGGGTAAGGAATGAAAAAAATAAAAAAAAAATGTGGATGTGGATTTGGTACCACTACAATCCAATTTTATTTTATTTTGGATCACCAAAATCTAAATCGATAATAGGAATTATTGCTGTCCAATTCGTGAAAAACAGAATTATTATAATCCAATTTCATCTATATATATATATATATATATATATATTGTCACGGTAAATTTTGTCACGGTAAATTTAGCAATTTAATTTCCTGTGATATGTGATGAAGTCTATTTGCTAAAATTATCGTCATTTCATCTAGCAAATTTCATCACTAATCACACATTCACTGTAAATGTTGCTATATTCACTGGAAAAGTTGTTAAATGAAATTGTTTCAAAAGCTTAGAATAGGTAAATATTAAGTTTAAAATATCAAAGTTAAATTTATAAATGTCATAAACCTAAAGATGTATATATACGCAAATTATCCAATATTTACACACACACACACACACACACACATATATATATATATGAAAATTGGATTCTAATAATCTCAACTTTTACGAATTGGACAGCAATATCCCTATTTTATATTTGTATTCTGGTGGTCCAAAAAAAAATAAAATTGTATGTAGTGAGACATCATCAAAAGTATACCCTAAATATCGTAGATTTTGTGATGCATTTGATTCAAAACTTAGTATAACATTTTACCATCTTTTTTAGAGAATTTACGGAGTTTCTCCCATTTTTTTCAATTTCTTTTTATTTTTTTTCACTTTTATTCCTTTTAAAAAATCATAATAATTTCTCGGACTCTCAAAAAAAAATTTAAAAAATATTTTAGTAACTGCACTTCATTACCTATCTGGGGCAGGAACGGAAAAATTAAAAACAATATGGGTAAGGAATGAAAAAAATAAAAAAAAATGTGGATGTGGATTTGGTACCACTACAATCCAATTTTATTTTATTTTGGATCACCAAAATCTAAATCGATAATAGGAATTATTGCTGTCCAATTCGTGAAAAACAGAATTATTATAATCCAATTTCATCTATATATATATATATATATTGTCACGGTAAATTTTGTCACGGTAAATTTAGCAATTTAATTTCCTGTGATATGTGATGAAGTCTATTTGCTAAAATTATCGTCATTTCATCTAGCAAATTTCATCACTAATCACACATTCACTGTAAATGTTGCTATATTCACTGGAAAAGTTGTTAAATGAAATTGTTTCAAAAGCTTAGAATAGGTAAATATTAAGTTTAAAATATCAAAGTTAAATTTATAAATGTCATAAACCTAAAGATGTATATATACGCAAATTATCCAATATTTACACACACACACACACACACACACATATATATATATATGAAAATTGGATTCTAATAATCTCAACTTTTACGAATTGGACAGCAATATCCCTATTTTATATTTGTATTCTGGTGGTCCAAAAAAAAATAAAATTGTATGTAGTGAGACATCATCAAAAGTATACCCTAAATATCGTAGATTTTGTGATGCATTTGATTCAAAACTTAGTATAACATTTTACCATCTTTTTTAGAGAATTTACGGAGTTTCTCCCATTTTTTTCAATTTCTTTTTATTTTTTTCACTTTTATTCCTTTTAAAAAATCATAATAATTTCTCGGACTCTCAAAAAAATAATTTAAAAAATATTTTAGTAACTACACTTCATTACCTATCTGGGGCAGGAACGGAAAAAATAAAAACAATATGGGTAAGGAATGAAAAAAATAAAAAAAAAATGTGGATGTGGATTTGGTACCACTACAATCCAATTTTATTTTATTTTGGATCACCAAAATCTAAATCGATAATAGGAATTATTGCTGTCCAATTCGTGAAAAACAGAATTATTATAATCCAATTTCATCTATATATATATATATATATTCGAAGTTCAATGGTTTCCATGCATGCAGTTATGCAGGTTACTAATTTAAGTAATTTACAACAAGTTATCTACTTTGGTTTCACTAGATTTAGGAGATTCAAATATAATGTCAGTTTGTTTTGTCAAAGTGCATGGGTATTAATAAGGCATGGGAGTGAAATATTTAAGGTTTTTGCATATTTGTACGAAAGTTCAGGTGGGCTGTCCTATGCATCAAGATTGCTACTGCTTTATGCAAAGCAACAACCTGATCTCATTACCCGCCATTAGTTATTGCTGATGTTTATAGTATAACTGAATTTCTGGTTGTTATAATATAATAAATATATAATAGGACATTGATACCTGTAAGTGGATATTAATAGATAACAGTCACATAAAGGATAAGAACGAAAATTCTTATCCAGAAGCAGTTATCACAAATAAAATGTCAATCTATAAATATGTCTTTATGAGAGACATTTTGCTGTTGATGAAAAATTGATTTTCATTTTATTTCTTCTCTCTGTCGGTAATTAATTATGATTAACTTAGTAAGAGGTTTGGGGTGTGAATTCTCAGTGACTCTATATTGTTGTCTACAACTACGTGCAATAAAACGTGAAGAACTTCGATTCTTGGAATAATATCTCGGCAAACCGATCCGTTTCCGCACATAAGAGGTATTTCTTATATCGTTTTAACAATACACATCTTGACTCATAACCATCTTGAATTGTCCATATTTCACATTTTTGTAACTTTTATCAATATTTTCTTTAATAATTATACTTATTAGCTAGGACAAAGAATATAATAATAACCTAATTTTATAAATCATAGGAGAAAATGCATATTTTATGCATAGTTTTATATTTATAAAATAAATATAAATAAATAATTATTTTTAAATTGTTTAACCATCAAAATAATGAAACATACATTTATAATGATTTAAATATATTTACATTTAACTTTAAAAGTGATTTAGGTGAAATATAAGATGCGTCGACATGTTTATCATTTTATGCATAATATTCCTGGAATGTCACGTAAATATTTCCTATAATGTAATCTAGATTACGTTATACAATTATATGCTCTTCATACCATTTGTTTTGTTAGAATGTGCATCTATATTTCAATTGAATTTAAGTAAATATACCCATATATTCATTAAAGTTTAACCTTAGCTAGCTAGTTAATGAACATGGTTACTCATATCAGAATGTATACCCATATCGATCTTGAAAAATTCTCAAATTTTATACTATGACAATAATAATAGAAATTTATAATTAAGTTGCAAAATCTACTAATTTAACTAAAAAATCAATACATGATGACTATAAATACGTGGTAGCTCCTTAAATAATTAAACTAATAACTTCAAGTTTGTCTTCTCCAAAATAATATTAGTGTTAATGATAACAAAGAGTAGTTCGAAGTTGGAGATATTTTTTTAAATATATGTATTATATTCTCTAGTTACATCCACCGACACGTAGAACTTTCCTTCAATTTTCTTTATAGAAAAACTAATTATATATCATTACCTGTATTTATGTATTTGTGCATATATTCGTAATAATTGATTAAAAATGAAAGGATAAAGTATACTAATTGGGGACACACGGTGGCGAAGAAGCAAAGCATTATAAAATGATGGCGACCTCGCTTGACTTATTCATAGGATGATGTACGGAAACTACCCCAACTACAGGTAACTCTACTTATATGATTGGCGGCTGTTGCAACTTCTTGTCGATGAAATTTACGCAGCATTAATGCTATCTTATTTGAGGGTGTAGGATTAAATTAGATAAGGTAAGGTAAGGTAATGAAAGTTAGGTATAAAAAGTAGTGGGGGTAGCTGACTTTGACAGTGACCGTACTCTAAATATCTTGATTGAATCCTCTAATGATGTGGCCGAGAGTGACTTATTTGCTAATTTTGAGGATCCCATTTTTGAGGCTCCAAAGAGTAAAACTAGGGTAAGAGAAAATAGAACATGTTGATGAAATCTAAGTGGCAGCTTGTCAGAGAAGTAACTTCTAGAGCTAAGAAAACAAATCATGTTCATGGCCAAAATGATGGTCAGAAGATTAGAATGGCCAGAAGTGCGAACAGTTTGGAAGTTAACAGTCTTGATTATTTTAATGCCAAGATAGATCGTATGACTGACATTATTGGCAATGATATAGATGTGCGATTCCTCATTGATCCACCAAACTGAAGCTATGATCTTTGCTGCGTGATTGAGCTGTGATGGATTTTGGCTTTCGTGGGTGCGAACGTCCTTGCTGTGATATTTATATTTAACTGTGTTTGGTTGTTACCTTTTAGAACTGGTTGGTTGCTGTTGTTTTTGTAGTTTGCTATACTATATAAACTTGCATGCCTTTTGGTTATCAACAATTGGGGAAAAAAAAAGTAGGGGAGGTAGCAGTGGCAGATCTAGTGATATTAGGGGTGTCCAATACATTTTTATGCTCACTCGGAAAACATATTGTTCATAATTTTTAATTCAAATTATACTAAATTAATCATTATTTTTTGACTTTAGGGTGGCCAAGGCCAACCCTAAGTACATGTAGATATGCCCATGCATGAGAGGAAGCTAAATGTCATATCACCTGTTTCTTTTTTTTTTTTATTTGTTATGTGAACATAGTTATTAAAATCCTGATCCTAATCTATGATCCTACGATTTTATGATCCAAAATATTCGATGTGATTCTATTATCTACGTTCCAATCCACGATCCTACGTACTGGGTTCATTTTGATCCTAACTACCTAATGGATCCGAGTTACGATCCCAACTCTAACAACTTTGTCTGTGAGTTGAATAAAGAATTTTAAATACAAATTATCTAAGTCTATAATCATTTTTTTTTAATAGTAAGGTAAGATAAGGTAAAGTAACAACAATTTCTAACACGGATCTTACTTTTGCAAGGTATGTGGAGATTTGAAGGTAAGTTGACAAGTGTTTGATATAAATTCACATTCGGTAATTTTTTTTTAAGAAAAAGATTGAGGTAGAAAATATCTTTTTTAAGAACTTGTTGTAATAATAATTTAAGAACTTGTTATAGCTTAAAATTTGAACCAAAACTATAGATAAGAGTAAAATTCCAAAAAATTTAAGAACTTGTTATAATAATAAGGATAAAGGTCCCAATTTTAGAAAAATGTACTGGGGTTCACTCATTCCTATAATTAATAATTAGCTAACTAAGAACAAGTAATTTTTATACCTTTCAAGTTTTCAGTTATATAATATTAACTTTTACCCCTTTCAAGTTAAGATGCAAGTAAATTCCCATGGGTTTGCCTCAAAAAAAAAAAAAGAAGAAAAAGAAGTTAAGATACAAGTAAATTGAGTAAGCTATTAATGTTTTGGAATATATTCATCACTACATATTTTTCTCATTGATATTTTCGATATATATATATATATATATATATATATATATATATATATATATATATATATATATATATATATTGATGCATGATATTTTTATTATTATTATTATGGTTTGTCAACACGTATATGATTATTGTCTCAACTATATACGTACATGAACATCCAAATAATCCAAATTTTATTTGACCAAGAATCGCATACACAAGTCGTGATACTCTTATATATAATGTATGTTCCTTAATACTCCCTCCGTCCCAAAATATTTGTCCCCTTTGATTTAGCACGCATTTTAAAAAAAATCAACAACTTAATCTCAATTAGCAATAAAATATTAATAATACCCTTAATTTTGAATTTAAAACTTCTATTTATACTTTTCCATCTCATATTTAATTACTTTTAAAATTCAAATCAAGGGTATTTTAGTAATTTCAATAAAATAAAAGTTTCCATTTTAGGAAAGTAGACATATTTTTGGGACATTCAAAAATGGAATAATGAACAAATAATTTAGGACGGAGGTAGTATATAATTAACAGTAGATTTAAATACGTAAACAGACAGGAAGGAGATTCAGAAGATCCATTCTGCCTCTGCTTCAGACTGACAACTAATAATACACGCGAAGAAGACTCGTAGCATCTTCCTACATGTTTTATTGTCCACTTTTAAACATAGATTAAATATTAATTAATTTGCACACATACACTGAGATCTCATATGGTTACTTACGTTGTCTTCTACCTCAATCAGAAGTTAGATCTACAAATTAAATTAAATTCGTAGACTAAACTAGGATTAGTTAACGTTAAGCATAATTAAGTTATAGAATCGCATCATATTATCGTTAATTGGCTATATTATTTGATAATCTGGACAATGTAACCACGTGCAGTACATATATGTCTTGTATGTTGATTCTAACGTACTCTACGGCCCCTAATATTCTCCTAATTAGGCATTTAAACTACTCTTAATTGAGAGTGATTAGTTTATTAGCATTTAGTTTATAAGCATATTTCTATTTTAATTCCATAAGGCGAAATCGTTGTTAATAAAATCATTAATTACTTTGAAAAATTACACATGATACTCATAAAAAAAAAGGCTCCAAATAATCATAAAATAGAAAAATATTGATAAATTAATCCAAAAACATTGATAAAATAATTTAGAAAACACTTATTAAAAACATTTGCTACAACACACGAGCTTACGGGCCATGGGTGCACAAAATGTTGTGCACATGGACCTATCATCCAACTATCAGATTATAATTAATATATAATGATATTTGGCTAACAAACTCCAATAAGAAAATAAATTTTGAAGGAAGTTTGCACCTTGTATTCTATTTAGGAATTAATAAATTTCACCCTTATTTTAGTAAGAACAATAATTTTATCATCAGTATAAAGGGAAAATAAAATATGTTTTACATGACCAGTTTGTCATATCTTAAATGCGGTCTTGATTTCATTTCTTTTTGGTGGCTCGTAATTGAAAGCTCATCCCCTACGAACTAACGTCCTGAAATTCAAATATATAATTATATTCCTTCAAGATCTGAACTCTAATTGAAAAAGTATTTTCTAGGTTTAAAATTTAATTTCAAGATTAATTAAAGTACTTTCAAGAAAGAAGATGAAATGAAAAAATGGCTATATTAAATATTATTAAGATATAAATGATAATTTAACAGCATTTTCTTACTTGCCAAGGCTGCCATTAGAAAAAAAGATTCATAATACTACTCTCGTCATAATCACATGGGTTAATATTGATTAAAAAAAGAAGCGATGTCGAAAAATTAAGACATAGGAGGATAAATTAAAAATGTAAAGTACAAAATATCTTAAATCAAAATTTCATTTTCACTATAAACTATCAACCCACACATATATAAAAGAAGCAACATAAATCATAATATGCCAAATGATTAATTACAAAGGCAGGCATGTACATGTACACATTCTAAGGTTAGCCAGGAAAAACACATCATGTTTTGTGATATGCACATAAATACTGAGGAGAAGAAACCAAAAAAAAAAAAGGCTACTCGTGTAGATTAGGCATATCGCCTAAGTTACGTTCTTTCAGTCAATCATGCATACAGTATACTGTACACTCTACATCTCTCTGACACATCAATTTAGACGTGCATGCCATGCAATGCAATGAAATTCTCTTGCTTACAATATTTGCAAAAGCAATGGCACACATTAAACTCAACTACAGAAAAACTTCCTGTGCAAGAAGAAAGTGTCTAATGACAGCCTATTTTAAGAGAGCAAAAACCCAAGCACTTGATTACATTTGATACCAACAAAATCACCTAAAAAACGACCCACTTTAGTCACTGTTGATATGCATATTCAAGTGGACCCATACATCTTAAGTTGTTCTTTGGTATTTGGCTTTTGGTATTCCACAGATTTATGATGTAGGGCTTAGGATTTAGCTGAAATTGAAATTTTTTCGGTAAGAAAGGTAAAATTGAAAAAAAAAAAAGGTTTAAAGTAGTATCATGTTTATTAAGATCTTCTTAGGCTTTGACCTTTTGTGTGCTACCATATCACATCTATCATAATTTATCATACTATACCCTTCTATATTTTACCACAACAACCATAATTTTCTCTCCTCATTTTTCTCTCTTCTCATTCTTTTTCAATACTTTTCACTTTTTTCTCTTATCACTTACTACACCAATCAATCTTACCACACAGTACCATATTATAGCACACAATTTACACTTTTACCATGTCACGCACCTACCACACTTCACCTCCCCCCAAGAAAATAATAAGGTATTAGTTGAGACTGAAAATTCTTTAGACAGGAAAGGTATAAATAAAGGAGAAAATTAAACTTGAAGCGTATTGAAAATAATAATACTACTAATAATAATAATACTCTCTCCGTCCCAAATTAATTGACGGAATTGAAGTTTCACACATACCAATATATAACTATAATAACTACCAAACATCAATTGTATTTGGTTTTTCTCTCCCTAATAAATAATGTAAAATAATTGAATTAGGTATTGAGAATAGGAAAGTGACAATTATTTTGGAACAAAATAAGTTAGTTAAAGTGTCAATTAATATGGGACGGAGTGAGTAATAATTAGGGACAAGTTCTTGTTAGAAAATGAAATTACTGTACTTTGCAAGGGAGAGCACCATATATATACATTTTATTACTTAGAGGTACCCTAACTTTTGAAGAAACAATTTTTTGGTACCCTAACTTTTCAAAACTAATTTTGGGGTACCCTTACTTTTAGAATTAGAAATTACTAGGTGAATTTCCGGCGAAACTCCGATTGATTCAAATCATTTTCGTCTACAAAAACAAAGAGCATTTTCGTCTACAAAAACATTTAATCAATTTCCCGCCTAAAACTCACCGGTAAATTCAAATCATTGGCCGAAAATTCACCTAATTATTTCTAATTCTAAAAGTTAGGATACCCGAAAATTAGTTTTTAAAAGTTGGGTACCAGAAAAATATTTCACCAAAAATTAGGGTACCTTAGTAATTTTTTGATATATATAGGAGCCCATGCAAGCATTGGCATGGAAATAGGAGTTCATTTGTGACAAGTATGCTCTAAAGTAACTATATTTTTTAAACCGAAATATATTCATACATCAAAAAGGTAATTTCTCATTAAAGATACGACTGTTTATTCCAAACAATAATACAAAAATAAGGTAAGATTGTTAAAATACATTTAAATAAATTTAGGTAAAACTCAAAACACTACTGGGCCTATACCAGATACAGCTAAATACTTTGGGCCACATATGCTCTCTGCTTGGCCCAAGTATTCATACATGGGTTAATCCATCTTGGGCCACATATTTTCCCCATGAATGACAACGTAGTTCATTCCAACCACCTACTACTACAAGTCAACCCAAATTTAGGCGAAGATAAAACATTATATGAGGGGTACCATTTGATCTACTAGTGTACATAGTACACTAGTACTCGCATCGAATATGATTTATTTTTGGGCCTACGTACTACTGCCCATTACTATTATATTTCATGTACAAAGTTGATGACTCGTTCAGTCGCGGTGGTAGTGGTAATTCTGCTGGTTAATTCCGGCGGCCGCCGCCATTGAATCCGCCACGCCTCCGGAACCGGCTGTCATTTTGGGGTTGTTCCTCGCCTTTGCCGCTATCACTTTCTCCGCGTCTTGTATGTTCACCGGTTTATCATCGGTTAATCTCTCCGTTGCATTCTATTACAAGTGCCAACAATATCAAAACACGGGTTACTTATTTGCATTTTAGATCTTGAAGTACAAGGATGATTTATTTTCTGGACTCTTGGTTTTCAACTTTTCATTATTTATTTTTGGGACCCCAAAATTTATGGGTTTAATAAAAAAATGATCTTAAAGTTTATAGGTTAAAACTAATATTAAAGTTGCAATAATTAACTTTAGGGTTTCAAAAATAAACAATAAAAACCCAAGGGTCCAAAAATTAAATACCCTATAGTTCGGGTCCAAAATGCCAAAAAAACCCATCAAAACACGCATTATTCTCTAGTTAATATGCAATCCCCTTAGAAAATACTGAATATCAAATAGTTAATTAGTTACCACGAGGACGTCGCCGATGGTGATCTTCTGATCGTCGCGGTTGAGGCCGGCGTTGAGCGTGGCGGCTGATTGAGCCTCAGCCCCGAGGCCGCCAGGCGGGATCACATTGCTGCCGATGGCCCGCATTTCGGCGGCTTGGATTGCGGCTGCATCGCTGTGGTCAATGGGCTTGTCTGCGGCTGAGATTGCGCTCGCCTCCAAGGCTTCCCCGATTGTCACCGCATCCGGGTCCACTGCTGCTGGTGGAGCCACCACCCTTTCCGCGATCGGGTTTGGATCCATGTCTGCGTACTGGGCCACCACCTTTACTTCCCACGCGTAAAAAAGAAAAGCGGGGCAGAAAAGACGGCCCACTTCACATTAGAATAATAGTACGTTTTGGCAGTTTACAGGAAAAGATGGTAAGGGGAAATTATTTTCGTTTCGAGAAGGACCATAATAAACATCTTACATCAAGATGCATCTTGAATTATCTATATTTCATATTTTTGTTAACTTTTAATAATATTTTCTCTACTAATTATGCATATTTATCAACTACAAGAGTATAATACTTATTTGTCGGGTCCAAAAAATATAAATAATAGCCAATTTTATCAATCATAGTAAAAAGCACACATTTTATACATAGTTTTATATTTATGAAAATATACAAATAGATAAATATTTTTATATTGTTTATAGGTTATAATAACTCTCAAAGTACATTACCTCTATAATGATTCAAATATACTTATATTTAATTTTATAAGTGATTTAGGTGAGATGCAAGATGATCTTGAGGCAAGATGTTTTATCTCTCTATGGCCATTTGGGAAACTATTTACTAAGCTAGAAAGTGAAATAATGGATCTTTTTGTTGATTTTAATGACTGTCCCATATCTATGGCCTATTCAAGAAAATGAAAGTTTTTAAGGAGACTCCATTTACTCCACTATTTTATGTTGATTTAATGAAAAGATTGAGAATTGCTTTAATTTAAAATTATCATAAAAATGAATGATAAATATGAGACAGACAGAGTATACCCATAGATTCTTACTTATAAGCTCTTTTTCAAATTTGATTATTTTACATGATGTCCATATATATATGAGAAGCATTGAATTTTTTAATAAATCTATAAATCAAACATTAGGACAACAGATCTTAAAACTTTACCATGAACATTTGACAACAATTTTGAGAAAAAATTTCCTAAGGATCATGAAAGGACGAAAATGTGGGCGCATTGTAAAAAAAATTTCCAAGGTCCAAATGTACGGAAAAATACATCAAACTTGAAGAAACCGACCAATTTTTTCCGGATTTTTAACCAACCAAACGCTCTCTAAGTGGATCAAACTAACTCTCCACATACCTGGTCACCGATTGTCTCGGTGATGATACGATGGCCGTCAACCAGGGTCTCAGTGACGGCCATCCCCTGTTCTCTCCCGACATCCGAGGCGGACCCCGGCGGAACGAGGCCGGCCTGGACGTTGTACCTGGCAGCGGACTGCATGACAGAGGCGGCCCCGCCGCGTTGACTCCCGCCCAACACCTGGCTCTCGGCCGACTGCATGGCCACCGCATCCTGAGGGGCGATCGGTTTGTCGGCTATCTTTTCCGACACCATGAACACGTCCCCGTACTTTATCGCCTGTTCTTGCGCCATTTTTTATTTCTTCACCTTTTTTTCTGTCTTTTTTTTTAAAAATTTGGATGAATTTTGTGTTTTTTTAGGGTTAGTAGTATGAAATTGGATTTGATTGATTAGCATGCATGGAGGAGGGGATCGATGAAGAAGAAGATGAGCTAGGAAATTAGATTAATTAACATGCATGCATGTACGTAGTAGGGTAGAGGTGATTAATTAATTTGCTTTTTGTTTTTGTTCTCTCTTTTTCTTTTTTTTTTCTGTTTTGTATGAATTTTTTGGGGAAGGGGAGAAATTAAGGAGGGTGTGACGAGTGGACAAAGGGGGATGACACCCTGAATTTAGGGTTTACATGTGGCAATCAACTCGGTTTATTTGGTGCACTTGATCGGTGCATATATATATCTACATGCCTTTGGAAATTGTGTTTGCGTTTCTGCCCCTTCATTTCTCAATATTTGTTTAAACTTTCAAATTCGCAAATGATTAAAATTTTAATGCAAAGTGATTAATAACCATCTTGTATTTTATCAAATATATATAAATTATTATAAAGATACGTACTCATTATTTTTGAGGATTGTTATAATTTATAAATAATATAAAATTATTTTTTTATATTTTTATATATATAAAAATTATAATTGATAAAATTAGGTGATTATTAATTTATATCTTTTGACCTAACTAATAAGTATTATACTTTTATATTGATAATATATATAATTATTAAAAAAATATTATTAAAAGTTACAAAACTATGGAATATAGGACAATTCAAAATGGTTATTGATCATCTTGAATCATGATATATATCATTGTCCGTTTTCAATTATTCTAAGCCATCTGTCAACCCAAAAAAAAATTGTTCACTTTATTTTTCTTTCTATCGTGTTGAATGTAACATTTTTATCATTGATTTTTGTCGTTTATTTTTAAAAAATTTACAATATTATATTTAAGTAAAAATTATTTGTCATCACCATTCTCGTGATGGTAGACATAAGCTCGTAACATAATATAAATATTTTTTTTGGAGGATAGAGGGAGTATTTTAATAACCCCTACAATGTTGTTGTTTGTTGTGTTTGAATATCTTGAATTGTCCATAAATCATATTTTTGTAACGTTTAATAATACTTCTAAGTATAAGTCCTAAGATTGTTTGTGCTAAAAAAAAAAGTCTTAAGATTGTTGCCTCCATATAATGAGTGACCATTTGGGCTTTCGAGCACTCGTAAATTATTTAGATTCGCCACTAATTTGTGTACTAATATTAGACCATGTATATTTTATACATAATTTTATATTTATAAAATAATAACGGAGAACTATTACGTGTTCTTAGATGGAGTTTGTATTTTATGGTAATGACCTAATGAGAACTAATGCAATCTAATCATCACTAAGGGTGCATTTGGTTGGTCAAAGACCCCGAGAAAATGGTCAATTTTCCCGGGTTGACTTAATTTCCCCATGTTTGGAAATAGGTTGACTATGGAAAAAAATTTTACGGCGGATCCACCATTTCATACAATTTCCTAGGGCCTAAGGGAAATCTTTCCCAGGGAAATCTTTCCCATGAAAGACTTCCCATGAAAATTTTTCCTGGAAAAAATTTTCCTAAAATTTCTACCAAACGCTCTCTAATTTGGGAGAGGCGTTATTCAAGGGAAGAGTGGAACAACGTAACAGATGTACATTTTTTAAAAAAATTTATTTTACTTTGTAAAAGAGGCAACAGATGATGCATGATCGTCACACACTTTTGATTAATTATTTGATTAATTAAATTAAATTAAATGTCAAAGATCAATTTAAAGAACACACGCAGACCAATTTAAGTGGCGAATCCAATACCCGACTTTTGCCCTCATAATAAGAATCCAAAATTATTATCAAATATCTAAATAATTCTTTGTCTTCAATTTTCACGTTATCTACTATTTTAGAACAAATAGTGAAAGCCATATACAATAACTTTCATTTTTTCATATTTTCAAAAGTTTTATTAAAATTACAAAAGTCGTGGATAATATTGTAATGACACTATGTTTTCATAACTTTTTGCTTCTATATTTTCACAAAATTAAACAAATTAAACAAAATGGTGGGTATAACCTTCAATTTTGATCTTTTGAGTATTTTTTTAAATTCATGAAATCATATTACATTTAAGTTATATGTATTTTTCAAAAAATCATAAAAATATGGATATTGATCTTAACTTTTACATTTTATATATTTTCAAAAAATTCAATTAAATTTTGGATCATAGTCTTCAAAATCCATATTATTTACTATTTTCAGAAAAAGCATTTCTCAAACATGTTTTTTTTGAGAGGTTGTTGTTTCCAAAAAAGTAAAGAAGATGGATAATAGCTTTTAGTATTTCTTCCTTTTCCTTTTTAGTATTTTCCATAAACTCTAGCATGAAAATCTTAGATGATATCATTCAACTTTCTATTTTTTCACAAAATCGAACAAAATGATGAACAAGGTCATTGGCGAAGGTGATCCCTTTTCGGATTGGATTGGTAGGGTTTACCACTAAAAATAATGGCAATCCACAAAGGTGCAATACAGTGGAAGTGAGCAAACTGCAAAAAATTGCAATCCAAATTTGAGAATCACTTGACAATATTTTTTGGGACCCATAATTTATTTTTGTAAGATTCTTTTTTGTACTATTGTAATTTTAATATTTGTAGAGTATTTATTATTTTAGAAATTGTGAATGACATAATAATATGTGGACTATTTATTATTTTAGGAAAAAAGTCTAGCTATTGCAACAAAATATTACAAAGTGACAAACATCATTACAATAAAATAGTAAATTAAAAATAATAGTGGAATAATTGAGCATTGTAACTAGAAAAAGAATATTACAAAAAAATACAATATTTTAGAAGTTGACAATAAATATTGCAGCTAAACAGAAAAATATTATAACAGAATGGTCAATTAAAAAGAAAAAAAGTAAATATAAAAACAATAAATATAGTACATGAATCAAGGGGGAAATCCAAAAAAAATAAAGTTGCAATCCATAGCAATCCATGTATGGATCGCTTGGACTTCTAATCACAATCTCCCCTTCTCCTCACTTCTTTTTTTACTTGCATTCCATCATTTCGGGATCATCTAAAGATCACTTACCATGTCAACGTATGATCCATAATAGATAGCTTTCTATTTCATGGTTTTCAATGTTTTTCTCTCAAAATTGAACAAAACTGCAAATAATAGCCTTTGTTTTTCAGTTTTGAATATTTTCCATGAAATTGTAAAAGCTATTCATATTTTCACTCTTTATTTGACCAAAATTGCAAACAATAATCTTCAATTCTCACATTTTTCACTATTTTAAATAATAGTGAAAATCGTAGGTAATTGTTTTCACTTTTTATAATTTTTTTGGATTATTAAGTTTTAAAATCCCTAACTTTGAACCTTGTTTATAAAAATATGTCGAATCTCACTTTTGAAATGAATATTCCAAATTTTAGGGGGTTGTATTTGCTAACAGTCCAACATTGAATTAACATTAATTAAATTCAAACTTTTATGTAATGTATCGATATTTTTTGGGATGATTGGTAGAATGGAAGTGTATCTAAACCAAAAAAACAACCACTGCATTATAGAAAAACCCGAATTTAAATAACTTTAAGTCGGTGTTGGGCTGCTAACAAATACAACCCCGTAAAATTTGAGATATTCGTTTCAAAAATGAAGTTTGGAATATTCTAATAAACAATCTTCAAAGTTGACGATTTAAAACCTAATAATACTTTCTTTTTTTTGGTTTTTCACAAAATCAAATATCACAATCAACAGTGCAAAAAATGGCATGGATCATCCTCACCTAATTTGTACAAATTCAAAGAAAACATAATATTCCACACAATACGTGGCCAACACAAGAGATTAGCATAATTAATCATAATTAACATAGAATAATTGCAGCAAGCAATCCAAACCTACCCATCAAGAAAAGCAAAGAAAAAGGCAATCTCGCAGTAACTAAGCATATGTTTAACAATTCCTAATTCCATATTATGATAAGATGTGGAGGGCCCTCATGAAAAGGAAAGAACCCATCAAAACTGAAAACCAAACACAACAAGCCAAAGAGTGAAGCTTCTTAGAAGCTCAACCAGAATCTACCATGGTTTTTTTGCATAGCCCAGAATGAATTGAACACTTCCCAATGAGTTGAGACGAAATCGGATGAAAATTTCATGTTCTTTTCTCCCTTGTGTCCTTATGCTTAGAAGCTGATGGGGAATCGATTTCGAATGTGACTGATGAATGTGACTGATGGTGACGGGAAAGAAGCGGGGATTTCGGCTTTCGGTAGTGCTGAATTTAAAGACGGAGTGAAAGGACCACAGTCGAGTTATCTTCAAAGGTCACTGGTTGTAACGTCCTATTGTGGGTCCCATTTATGTAGAGTCCGGGAGGAATAAATGTATACAATCTTACCTCAACAAATATGAAACATTGTTATGTGGAGATAGTTTAGGTAAGGTATGATATATCAATTCGTAAAAGACCGAAACACCAAAACATAATCTAACTCCATGTGCAAGAGGTCCTTATGCGCCATTATAGGGAAAGAAAAAACAACTTTAATGTACAATAACAACTTTCTGTGTGGGTCCCACTTATATACAGATAAACACAAAAAGGCAAAAATCATTGAGAAAGTGGGCATAAACTCAACACATATAACATGTTTCTTTGGTGTAGAATCAACTCCCACTTTTTTTTTTGGAGAAAAACTCCCACTTATTTAGCAAGAGCTATATATGTTGATGTTTATGCCATAAACAACCCTTGAACAGCACAGGGGCCACATAACAATATAACATCTCTTGGGCAATATGCACAGTTATCAAAATCATTCAGTACTATAAAAATTTCCAAGTATACATACAGGCACATTAAGCACCTCAGGATTGGGACTTTGTTGATAGCAACTCATTCAAGGAGAATCTTCAAATCTTGATCACAAACCAAACCCAAGACCTCAAAATGATCCTGATAAGATGTAGCAGCACACAATGTACAAAATACTTGCTAGTCCAATAAGCACCCTCGAAAAAACATTGAAATTTCGAACATTCGCCTGAAATGTTGATGTTTCGAGGTATACTTGCACATTCGTCGTCCTTTGCTCAAGTCAAATTCAATGAAAAGTTGAAAACTCACAACTCGGCGCAATGAGCGGAGTTCCATACATTCAGAATGTACTCACATCGAAATAATGAGGATCAAATTACAGACAACACAATCCTAGCTTACTTCACATCATTCAACCAACTCTCTAAACCCTACTACCCCACTTGAGAATAACAAAGATTGCAACTTTACAGTGAACACAGAGCAACTCTAGATGTAAAAACAAAAGGGCCAAGCTTCATCCTTAAGCTAATGGGAAATCCATAGCTCACTTTTTCACCCATGTAAAAACCCCGAAAGAAATTCACATTATCATGCATTCATCAAGACTCCGGAGGCTTGCCGAGGTAAGGTTGTTCACATCTGAATCTCCGTCACCATACCGAAATAAGTGGGACCTACATGGGAGTTTCCTTGAGCTCTTCATGTAACACTTTCTAAGGTTTAGACTTTAGACATAACAACACACAACTTTTAAGCCAATTAATTAATGACCATAAATTCCACATAGAGTTCACAACTTGAAGGGGAAAAATCCCAAATCATCAATCAATCATCCACCCAAGACACTGAATTACTGACACTTCAGATTGCAATTTACTCATCATAAGCTAAATCATATTACCAACATACAAATAGATAGAAATCACAACCTGAAGAGGGAAAAAATCCCAAATCATCCACTCAAACACTAAATTACTTATACTTCAGAATTCAGATTGTCATTTCCCCAATTCGTGAACAAAACCCAAAAGCTATCTGCAGATTAAGATCAAGATGACTTCACAGAAAGCATAAAATCTGGCTTGGATTGCGATATATAGAACTTCCACATTACAGATGCACGAAATCGAAAGGGGAATTTTTTTTAAACGACTAACCAAACAAAGCAGAGGTTGCAATGGCAATTGCATCATGATTCATTCATTCACATTCACTGTACAAGCACGAGATTATTGCCTTCACCCCAAACATCCCTTTCGTTTTCCCTCTCATCTTCATCCTTCGGAACCACCACCACAAGATCCCCATCTTCACACCGGGCCATGGCCAAATCGGGTCGGGTCGAATCGGGCAGCCTGAACCGCCATAAATCGAGCTCGAATTCCGCCATGGATGAATATGAATCAACCCCGACGACGTCGTCTGATCGCACCACGATCTTCGTCACCCCCGGGTGGATTTCGATCGTGTCTGCCCTGACGTCGGGGCAGACGTCGGTGTCGAAGACGGTGAATCGGAAAAACTCGGCGGTTTCCTCGACGGCCACGTCGGCGTCGGAGTGGAAGGGAAGTTCCAGAACCTTCGCGAAGATGTGGGGGAGACGCCGGAGCTTCTTCTGTCCTCGACACGCCGGCGCCGGCGATCGGAGGATGATGTTCCTCTTTCTGGGAACCGGGTGGACCTTCATTCTTCCAAAACCCTAGATTTCGGAAACCCTAATTCAAAATCTGTGAAAAGATTAAGATTCTGGAAAGTGGGTTTCGAAATTGAGATCAAAGGGGGTATATAACGGGCGGAATGGATTGAATTAGGTTAGAAATTCGTGGGAAATTTCGGAGGAAGGACGATTGATTTGGGGAAGAAGGAAAAATCAAAGAGGCTGATTGTTGATGGGTAGAAAGGGAGATTTCGCGTTTAGGGGGGCCATTGGAGGAGGATGAGTGAGCTCTGTCAATGGCGGATTTAGGGAAGGAATAATTTAAAGTATTGTGGTTTGATTTTGGATTTGGGTTTATTGATGAATCGTGAGTTCGTGGGGCTGGTTCTTTTTTATAGGAGAGAAAAGTACGGGAGAAAAGAGAGAGACAAGATCAAATATTACTCGTGGAGGAGGTTGCTCGTGTACAACTAATCTAATAAATCCCACAACACGACTTAAATACGATACTTGATTTGAATTACCAGATAATTAGTGATAATTCAGAAGAGAAAAAAATTGTCTATATTTGAAAACGTATTTTTGCTGTGAATTTGTTGTTGTGCCGTACGCGTAGGGATAGAAATGAAATTGATCGAATTTGCTGAACTTTTAGATTCGGTTTAGGGAAGTATTAGCTCCAGTTTAAATCAAATCTAAGTCAATTTAAATACCATGACTTGTCAGGTGGTTAACTCAATTATTTCTTTAATCAAACTCTTTTCCTTGAATTGAGTGTTAGCATTTATAATTTAGCTTTGACTTGTTAACTTTTTAAGTAATTTTTATTTTTGAACGTTATTAAAAGACTAAAATTCTCAAGAACAACAACAAACTTTTAGGATTAATAAACTTGCGCGCGGTATAAGATATCCAAAGGTAGGCAATCTTTCCCTCAAAAAATAACACTTATGGAGAGACTGATTCTTGCCGACTCAAAGAGAACCTTTTAGGGGGAAAACAACCTTGAAAAACCAAAATGAACAAAAAAGGAAGAACACTTGGAAAAACCTTTGGAAAGGGAGGGGGAGAAAAAGAGCTCAAGATCCGTAGGAGTACAAACCTGATTGCACCATTTACGTGAGGAGGATCTAACTGTAATAAAGCCACACAAACAAAAAGACAGCAAGTGACAACAAACCCAAGACATATATCACAGTACTCTATTTGCTAATCTTACCTTGCTACCTTATTTCTACCTCGTCAAAGTCTCCTATCTAGTGTTATACCTTCCTTTAAATCTAAGAATTTCATATTAGATAAGCACCTTTCTCATAAACTTTTTAAGTCTCTCACGCCATCGACGCCCGAGGAAAATTCTAAACTCTTTACACCTCCTAACAAATGCATCCACACTTTTCCTGGAAATATGCCCAAACCATCTCAATCTACTCCCTCTCAACTTCTCCTCAATAAGGGCTATCCTTGTCTATCTCGACACACGATATTCCTAATCCTGTTCAACCTGGTACAGCTGCAAATCCACCGAAGCATCCTCATCTCGGCCGCGTTCAACCTCTTGCAATGCAACTTCTTGGTCGTCCAACACTCTGCGTCGTACAACATCGTCGGTCTAATTACCATGCGGTACATCTTACCCTTAAACTTAAGCGGAATCCTCTTATCAATCAATACTCTTGAAGTTGCCATCCACTTTTGTCATCCAACCTTAATTCGATGTGTAATATCTTCATTGATTTCCCTATCATATTGTAAAATAGAACCTAAGTACGTAAACTTCTGTACTCGTGGGATTGTCACGCCTCCAATGGTTACTTCTAAGTATAAGTCTCATTGTCAAGACCATTAAAATGGCAATAAAGTCATTTTTGATAAAATTGGTCAATGAAATAATTTAATTCATAAAAACCAACAACAACTATCCTCAAAAAGCTAATCAATGTAGTTTTTTTACAAAAGATTTTTAGATCGTAATATACTCACATTTATTATTGGATACTAACATACCAACTTTTATACCCATGTGATTCAATATACTTATCATGACTTTAATGGTGGTGAATTAGTCTCAATAATGACTTAAATGGGTTTGTATTGGCTCCTTATGGCTATCGGGAAGTTTTCACCGCCTGCCACATTATCCTTGAGACCGATTCACCACCAGTTAAGTCATTATAAGTACATTAAAATCACCTAGGTATAAAGATCGATATATTAGTATTCAATAATAAAGGTGGGTATATTACGATCCAATACCCCGAAAGGTGGGTATATTACGATCTAAAGTCCTTTTACAAACTGAAAATTTTATCAACTGAACGGATAAAAAACTAGTCTAAAAAACTGCCCTACCAAACATCCCAAAATGACTTTTTGACAAACCAAACAGTCAATACTAACAAAAAAGTCATTTTTCTCCAAAGGGTCACTCAAAAAACTTGGTGCCAAACGTCCCCTAGATACAAGCCACTTCAAGAAGAAATCAAGTGTTTTGTCTTCTTTTCTTTTTAATATCCCTCTTGAAGTGTTTCACTGCGAGACGTTGATCAACAATAACCTTCATATTACAGTTACAAACCCTTTTTACCATAACAGTCTTACGTGTAATCTCCACGTCGATGTCTATGAACTTTTTCAGTAAATAAATAAACAAAATTTAGAATATCAACTCAACCATTTACCTAATTATAAAGTCGAGCTACATAACCAATTTTGATGCTAATTTGGTGCTCTCCACCCCAATTCCCTTATCATGTCGAGAGGATGAGAGTTGTTGGGGTCTCACAAGCGATGATTGTTTTTCAGTTAAGTCGGCTTCTTGGCTTTGTCACAGCATAACCAAACGAGAAAAATGGAAAGGTAATTGGATTTGGAAACTTGACGCCCAGCCAAAGTTGAAAGTCTTTCTCTGGAAAATCTTCCATAATGGTTTGCCTCTTAAAGAAAATTTAGTCCGACGAGGTGTCAACATTGACCCTACTTGCGCTACTTGTTTGGACCAGATCGAAACGGACCAACACTTGATCCATCAATGCCACTTCTCCCAAAAGCTCTGGAAAACTGCCAAAGACCATAACTGGATACATTCCACAATAGACTGGCCACTTGATTCGAGTGGAAAGGATATCTTTCTTTCTCTCCGAGCAACTCTTTCTCCTAGTGAGCTCAAGAGAGCCACCTTTCTCCTTTGGAGCATCTGGAAGGAGCGGAACGACTGCATTTTCAACAACTCCGTCTTCAGCCACGTCCGAGTAACCATTAGGGCTAAGAAGAACTTCGCGAATGGCAAGCTAGAAGATCCTTCCAAGCGTATCCTTCTACTTCTCCGGACCGTCGACACATGCCTAGGAGGGAATACCTTATAGAGCATGTTGGTTGGGAGCCGGATCTTGGGTGGGTCAAACTTAACTGTGATGATTCCGTCAACGGCCAAGCTGCAGCAGCCGGGTTTGTCATTTGAGACCATCTTGTCAGATTTCTTCGTGCGGGCTCTCTAAAACTACATTTGGAACCTATTCTTCTTGCGGAGGCTATAGCAATCAAGTTTGGGTTAGAGCAGGCTATCCAAGCAGGTTTCAAGAAAGTTCAAGTTGAAAGTGATAACCTTATCCTTATTCGAGCAATTCATGGGTGCTTTAAAACTTCGTGGCAGATAGACATGATTATTAGAGACATCAGAAACTATCTTCAACTTTGTGAGGCTTTCTTAGTTAAACATGTTTTTAGAGAAGCTAACACGGCGGCAGATTGGTTAGCTAACAAAGGGCACTCCATCCAAAATAGGGTCGTTTGGAGTCCTAGCCCTGATTTTGTGTTTTCTTTTATTTTGTTTCATGATAACTTAGTAGACGCCTTGCGAGAAGGGTCTCCTAAATTTCTTTGTATCCCTCCTTTATCCGGATTCAAAAAAAAAAAGATATAACCAATTTTGATTTTGCTCATTTAGAGATAATTTGCATATACCTTCGTTCAGGTTTATGACATTGATAAATCCAACCCTAATGTTTTAATATAATATTTATCTAACCTAAGCTTTTGAACCAATTTCTTTTAGGTACCTGCTTGGCGAATGTTGCAACTTTTCTGGTGAATGTATGATTTGTGATGAAATTTCTTTGTTGAAATAACGATAAATTTAGCCAACAAATTTCATCACATATCACACATTTATTAGAAAAGTTGCTTGTTAGGATTCTCAGGGCGTAGTTAGCAGACAAACAATAATAAGGGCGAAAAATAAATAAAGATTCGACACAAGGAATTAACGTGGAAAAACCCTAACCGGGAAAAAACCACGAACGATGCACTATCAGAGGATTACAACAGTGTTTCATAGATTCCCAGACCTCCACAATCTCTCACAACCTCCCTAGAGTTACAACCTGGTCAATCTCTTGTGGTATAAGATGAAACACTCTCAACTGCTATGCAAATAAACCTAGCACCTATGCTCTATTTATAGTACAAGGCTGACACAATTTTAGGATTAATAGAGTCCCTACAGTAAATGAATTACAAAAAGGAAGTGGAACAAATCAACAACCTGATTCCCACTCAAACTCTTCTACCTTGCTCCCCAAGAGACAGAGACCAACCCAAAATTGGTTTCCACATTCAACCCAATATTGCTAAATTTATCGGAAAAATAGTCAATAAAATTGATTCAAAAACTTGAAATGGATATATAAATTTATAAATATCATAAACCTTAAGAGAATATATGCAAATTTCCCTTCTTTGACACCATATAAAAAAAGAAAGTTTAAAGCACATAGGCGAACGTATGATTATAACTACGTTACAATATTCATTAAAAGAAGATACTTTATTTGAAATGTAGAATTATTAGACTTGTGCTTTCGTAATCTAAACTTAATTATCTACGCCACCCTTTTCATGTACTCATGCATTGCATGAACACATCAAAGTGGTTAGCTATTAAATTAATTACTTTCCTACATATTTTTTTTATAGTTGAAGAGCCAATAAGGCTTGATTACAAAGGGGGCACATCAGACCCATCTACAATTGCTTTCATACATATGATTATTAATTTTCACGTTTTATGTTAGCCAAGCTTGTAATATTATGTTTAAGTAAAGATAATTTTTTTTACGAATCTGATAATAATAGTCATATACAATAATTCAATATATAATTTGAAAAATTAATGGTCCAAACTTAAAACATTTGACCTCATTAATTAAATTAGGACAATTTATTTCAGACGAAGGGAGTATTTAATTATTATTATTATTATTATTATTATTATTATTATTATTATTATTATTATTATTATTATATAAATGTAGGATTATTCATATGGTTGCCCAACTTTGTAAAAACTTTCATTTTTTGTTGCCAATAACGTGTAAACTAAACTTTTAGAAACATATATATATACATATATATAAATATGTGATAATAATGACATATCTAGCATACAAAACTATCACCTAGTACACAGTGACATCAATGCTTAATTAGTTCATGTCATTTGATGGAGAATATATATTTTGATTTTTTGAGTTGCATATTTGGATTTGTTTCATATGTCAATGGTTTTTCTTTAATTTAACACTTTCAGAAATTTTATTGAAACAAACTGTATTTTTAAAAGTAATGTTTTATATTAGTAAAGAATATTGGATGACAATAATCCATACTTTTGCGCATTGAATATTAATAATTTATACTTTAGAGATGTATCATAGTGAGCTTATTTCGCATTGTTTAGATTGTACTCGACAGACACTGTGATAATATATAAAATTTGGATTATTATATAGTTAATTTTCTAAGGTAGAAATTATAATCCAAGGGGTACAAAGTGTGGTTTATTATGGTACAATTTTAAAGTATAGATGATTATTATCCAATGATTCAAAGCACATATTATTGTAATTCAATATTCCCATTAGTTTACACATGATATATTCCATCCGTTTCATATTAATTGATACTTTGACTAAATTATGACCGTTAATTATTCACAAATTACAATGAGTTATAATATGAAATTACCGTCATTAGAAAGATATTTTACTAAAAATTAAATGAAGTTAATTTCATATTGTAACTCATTTTAATTTGTGAATAATTAACGGTGAAAAGTTAGTCAAAGTTTCAATTAATATGGAACAAAAGGAGTATTTACTTTTTTGATGAAATTAAAATTATACATACGTTATATTAGTAAAGTGCTTTACTTTAAAGATACTATCTTCGATATTCATTTGATATAACTGTTATATTGATTTAAGCATCAGTTGAACTTTAAAAACTTTAATCATTAATTTCTCAATATATATAATGTTTTATTATATTAAAGTATTATCATTAAATTTAAAATGAAAAATACTACTATAAGAGTATAAGTTTTTGGTAAAATATGTTAAAAGAAATTTCCAGTCAAATAAAAATAAGGAAGAACGTGTAGCATTTATCAAGTCACCATTAATATGGAATAGAGGAGTGTTATTGCTCGATTTGAACTTTCAAATGAAGAACTTTATCTATTGTAGTTTGTTTGAGTTAATGCTTGTGAACTATCACAAATTAAAATATTTCTTTTAATGTTCAGCATATTCTAAAGAAAAGAAATAAAAAATAGCGTTATTTCTTTTAAGTATTCATATTATTAATTATTAAAAATTCATAAAATAAGAGAATATAATTAATTATATTGCTAACTATTATTATTATTTCTAATTATAATTAACTATATTGTTAATTATAACTGGTAAAAATTCATAATATAACTAGTTATATTGTCATTAAAAGAATATGTTGTTAAAAATTAGTAACCTATTCTAAAGAAACAAAACGAGAGAATAATGTCTTTTTTTTTCCCTTCTTCTTCTTCCCTTCTTCCAAGATGTGATTCGATCTTGATTAGGGGAAAGTTGACTTGGATCCACCTTAGCTATTCTTCATGTCGAGGCTACATCGACCCCTTACATCCCTAAGGATCCATGGAAGTAGTCCCATAGTCCATACACGGTTCGGAAATCTCATGATTAAAGGCCTGAAATACTTGAAATCACAAGAATGTCTTGAGTCAAGGTCTTAATCAAGTGAGCCTCGTGGATATTGGGAAGGATATCTCGTCGAGCACGAGAGCCCTTGACAGATACGGATCATCTTGGTCAAATTTTCAATAAGTCGTCTGTTCAACAAATTATCCAATAAATTATTTATCAAATGCTTAGTTTTCAAAACTTCATATGTCCATCTAAATGAAATGCAACATTGGTATGAACTTGATAACTTATGACTGTTTACTCATTATATTAAAGAACTAAAGCATAATGGAGACATGGATGCGAATCAGCAATATATGGGCGGACAAGTTAATGGGTCGGACATATACAGGTCACATATATATAATCAATACGCTTATTATGTTTTTAGTTCATGGACATGCATAGATGTGTAATTCATGTAGAGAACTAAAAATCATTGTCAGCATATATATATATATATATATATATATATATATATAACATATGATTATCTTATGGTAACAATAGACTATTACAAATATTTCAACTTGAATTGGAGAAATAATACATGTTCGAATTTTACTTATAGTTTAATACTTAAGAATCCCAACAAAATGACACAAACTAAAATTAAAAGAATAAATTTTTTAGGTCAAGTAGGCGAGCCAGATTTGACCTGCAAATTTACGGAATTTTTTGGGTTCTACTAATTTCAGGTTCAAGTCGAAAAAATTACATTTAATCCGTAAAAAAGAAAAAGGAAAAATTGCATTCAAAACCCAAAGTTTTCGTGCGGGCTCCAGTCGGCTTGTTGGGCCAAGCAATAAAAACAACAGGTCCATTGGCCATATGATATTCCCGCGTCCAAGCCCAAATAGGTACCATCGCCCTCAGCCAGCCCAAACAGCTAGTATTGGGCCACTCAAGGCATAGAAATGGAACAGGCCCATGGGCCCAAAAGGGAACGTGTCCAAACCCCAAAACCTGAAGTTTATGGTGTACCAACAAGTTGATCAATTTGTTTTCTTTAACAGTCTTAATAGATGGAAATTGTTCATTTAAGGAGAGGCGACCCTGTTATTTGGATTGGATAAAATGAGGTTTGGATGGATTGGATTAAATTGGATTTGATAAATTATGATATTTTTTTGGGGATTGTGTTTTTAGAGATGATGTTTTTTTGGGAAATTGTGTAAGCTTTGGATTGGATTGGATTGGATGAGAAAGAGTTACCAATCCAAAGAACAAGATGATTTTATCCCATAAAAAAATAAAAATGAAAGTTGTGACTTTATAAAATTAAAGAGGATGACGTGAGTGTAAATTTTAAATTTTATCATGTAATATATGACGTACAATATGTGATAGAGATATTTAATCATGCTATAAAATAGTATAAATGTCAATTTCAAATTAACCTAAATCAACATCATGGTCCTATAGATGACCTAACCTCCAACCCCATGGAAATTCAAAAAATGCATATACCTTAACACCTTTACTAGGCCTATATCAGCTATACAGCACATCCAGTTATATTATAAATTGTAGTAATTTAAATTTAGAAAAAAGTAAAAATTAAATTTACAAAATATATTATAATATAATTATTCGTTGGAATCAGTCTTTTTATGTAACCATGTACATGGAAGAAGTTACCAATATCTGAAACGCCTCACACATTACATCAGCAAGGCTATATTTAATTAGTCATAAATAAGGTAAAATAGTCCAATATGAATAGTAGTCATTAGTCAGTTAACTATTATAATGAAACTTTTAATTACTTTATATTCTAGATATGTGTCTACCTCTATGTCTTGTCATCAAGATAAACATAAGTAGTTTATGTTATCCATGAAATAAAGACATTGACCTTAAGTAGATTGCTTTGAGTAAACAAGTAAATGGCTGATAAAATAATTAAATTGGATTGTAATGTTGAAAGTACTATAATAAAGTATATAGGTTAATTATAGGTAATAGCTAATGTTTTATATTATGTAATATAACTATGAATAATTAATACAACATCAACAGTTGTTAGCATGGATTTTCTTTATGACATATATATGTACATTGATATATAAATAGTCTTACCATAATATATGTGGAGTTTATAATTATTTTCTTTTGTGGAACTGAGTTTATAATTGCTAATTGATTTTTAATCTATTACATTGAAACTGTTTTTTTTAATGAAAAAACTATTTAATTTTTGTTAGTTTGGTTTGAATATATTAAATATTTGGAGAATCTAGCACTAGTGTCTTTTTCAGTATTATAAGTTTTATTTATTACCACCTATTTTCAATTCCATAGCACAGACTTACATATTAAAATATGAAATTCCTAACCTTTGCGTACGAATAATAGAAGAAAAAAATAGATTAAAATAGGAAATTCCCAAATATTAAAGCAACCCACTTTTTTAGGGGGGGGTTTAATTGAAGCAAAGGTCGGACCAGACATTTCAAAGTCAAAATCATATGTCTTGATGGGGACTTTCGGCGTGGTAGCTAAAAGTTAAATATATATATATATATTATATATATATATATGATAAAAAAATATAACTAAAAATCATAACAATTGTTAATTAATACACTCAAATGTAAAGGCAAATCTTCCTTTAACGAGTTTCATAATTGGTACCCTTTTTGGAATTTCAAGGCTCTCAAAATGGCAAACCCTCTATCTTTAACTTTATTAAAATGGACAAATGTGTTTATGAAAAATAAAAAGTATATCCAATTATACAAACAATGTTCAACATTTAGAGGTTAACATATCATTTATGCCCCATATGGTTGGTTACGGTTCTATACCACACGGACTTCACCACAACTTTCCATGTTTCACCACAACTCATCGCAATCCACCACAACCTATCACAACCTACAACAATCCACTATAACCCACCATAATTTTAGGCTCCGTTCTTTTATACAATTGGTGTGGTATAGTAGAATTTGAAAAAATATGGTGAAGTGTGATGAGTTGTGGTAGGTGAGAGAGAAAATGTGAAAAATAAATAAGAAAAGTGAAGAGAGAGAAAAGATAAGAAATATATTGGTAATGATTGTGTTGTGGTGTAGTGAAATGTGGTATAAATAAAGAATCCGGTACGACGTAATATTGCACTGCAACCTCACGCATAAAAGAATGAAGCCTTAATGTGTTTAGCAGTCTCAAGTGACAAAAAACTTTGGACAAAACCTTTCCAACAAACACTTTTATTGGCCCATTGGAAAATTTTTACAGAAGTTAGAGAGTAAATTAATGGGTCTGGCATCAAAAAATTTCAATTCATTATAAATAATCAAATATGGGAAAGTCTGTTTGCTAGAAAATTTTATTGGTTGTTTCGATCAAGCTTTTCGATCAAATGCAATTGAGGCTCTATGATTTTTCATGGTACTATACTGCACTTATCATCGTAATTTACTACATTATTCACAAACTACCGCATCTTACCATATCATACCACATTTTATCACAATAACAACAATTTTCTCTCTCCTCACTTTTTTCTCTCTTCATTTTTCTCTTTACTTTTCACTTTTCTTTCCTCGCATACCACACCAATCATTATTACCACAAATTCTACCACAACTCAGTACACTGTACCGCAACATATCACAATTTCCACAATTTACCATATCATACCATTTCGGCACTTTATTCACTACAGAAAATAATGGAGAAATGTTTTTCTTGGGTCCACATACATCAATATTTCCATGAATATCACTTTATAAACAAGATTGTCTACATTCGAATGTCTTCGTACATACGCAAGTGTTTTACCTATTTAGGCTTCGTTTTTTCATATGGTTGGTGCGGTGTGATAATGGTGTGGTGCGGTGCGATGAAATTTGAAAAAATGTGGTAAATTTTGGTGAGAGTTGTAGTAAATAGAGTAGGTGAGAGGAAAAAATGTGAAAAGTAGAAAAGAAAAGTAAGGAGAGAAAAAAATAAAGAAATATATTGATAATGATTGAGAGATAGTATGGTAAAACATGGAAGAAATTAAAAAGTACGGTGCAGTATGACACCGTACTGCAATCTATGCATGAAATAACATAGCTTTATTGTTGTTGTTGAATCTAATAATTTAATAAATTACACTGAACCCTAGTTTACCGGCTATATCCGGTGGAGCATCTCGAGGGAGCGGGCACGTTACGGTCAGTAACCTTTGTCCCCAATGTAAAATTACGAATTCGGCCCCCAACTATGGAGCTAACTATAGTCAAGGTCCCCAATGTGAAATTACGATTTCGGCCCCCAATTATTCACATTATCTGTCCTCTCACCGGCCAAAAGCTTTCTCCATTTTTTATACTAGAAAAATACACTAAAAAAACAGAGTAATCAAACGGTAAGTAAAAATAATTAATTGGAGGGCTATTATTATTAGTGTTATTTGGGAATTGGAATATTATGTGATTAGACTAATCATTAATCATTATCCTCCTAACTCTAATCATGTTGCTCCCTAACCTCCTCTCTAAGACATCCATATGGTAGGGTTTTGTCTCCTAAATGGGTAAAGTATCAAACTATCAAACATATTTACCGTATTGCCCATGGATCACGGTCAGATATACTACTTCCATCTCAAAATATTTATCCATTTGATAATATTTTTTATCGTGATTACTTACAAATTACTATGAGTTACAATATAAAATTAATATTGTTGTAAATTTTAGTGAGGTATGTTTCTAATGGCGGTGATTTCATATGATAACTCATAATAATTTATGAGTAATCGACGGTCAAAACTTAATCAAATGGACAAATATTTCGGGACGGTGGTGTCAGAATATGCACAAATCTAAATTTTAAGGGGTGTCTAGCAGAAACTCAGGTTGGATTAACTCGATTTGGACAAGATTTTCAAACTCAAACTTTGTCTGAATTTTAAGTTCAAACATTTTGTGATATTTAAATACATAACTGAGGCCCTATTCTTTTCTGCGGTTGGCAAATTACAGTACCACAGCATATCGCAGTTTGCCACAACTCATCACACTTTACCACAAATCATTACTTTTTTCTCTCCTCACTTTTCTCCTCTACTTTTTACATTATCTCTTCTCACCTACCCCACATACCAATAACCTACCATAATTCCACCACACCCACCACAATTCCACCATACCACACCACACCATACCACAGAAAAGAACAGGGCCTGAATTGTTTGAATATGTCTGAACTCGAATGTGTCTGGATATCCAGAAATCTAAATTCACACTAAATCTAGGCACAATTTCAATATTTTGTTTAAATTTCAATTTCAAGTTAGGGTTCAAACATTGGTCGAACATGTCCGAATTTATTTGAACCAGAAATTGACATATAATTCGATCAACACAGAATTTGAATATTCGAGTTGCATGCACTTTACCAACGGTATGTGTGTCAAATTGATTAAGAAGGAAAATGAAGGTAGAATTAACTTCAAATTGTAAAATTTATCACAACTTATAATCGACAAAATTGGTAAATTAAATTGCAAGTGGAAGAAGCATACGATGCTCTTTGTTCTTAAATATCTCTACTTGCTATTTTGAAGGATGAAAATGTTTTGAATATCGACACCTATGTAACATGTAACTTTTATAATTTGAGTTAAGAAGCATTTTGTATGAATTTCAGGAATATAGGAAAGATTTCCCCTAGTCTCTATAAGCTAAGAGAAAATTTCCCTTGAAAAATATAAGAAATGATGGACCCACAACAAATTATTCCCAATGTTAACCTCCATCCAAACATAAAGAAAATAAGTTGAGAAAAAAAATGATCATTCCCCCATAAATTTTGACCAACCAAATGCAACCTAATATTTAATTGGAACTCTCAGATTGGGCAATATGCATGCATAGAACATCATATAAATTAATTAAAATGAAAATGAAATTGCAAATAAAATATTTAGTTTCTCATGTTTTCTTTTTCATAAATCATAAATTAAGACGTGAAAAGAATGGAATGAAGCAGTAGGTGGCTTCTATTCCATTTTTTTAATATTTTATTCTATTAATATATCAAATATTTTTTTTAGAGATACTATAACAATTATTTATTCTAAATACTCCATTACAGTAGTTAGCATGCCATATGTCGATGGGAGAAATAAATAAAAAATACAAAAGCAAAGTAGAATAAGGAAAGGCAACTTTTCAAGGAATAACAAAAAGAAAGATCTTACATAAATAAAACTACAAGAGTCAAAACTCCGACCAAAGCCAAAGACCAAAAACCTTAATTTATTTACCGTCAAAATACCAAAACATTGGAGGGCTAGTATAATCTTATAACGGGCGATTCAGTCAAAAGCCATTGATTATATGATGTGTGATTAATACTTTTTTTTTTAATTATTCAAAGCTTATATATACGCGCTTAATTTTTATTTACAGTAGTTTACTAATAAAATGTAAAAACATTAAAGATCATTAATGTACAAAAACAACTAACAATGTTAAACTATCATTTGTATCTTCCTTTATCTTTTACCATTTTTTTATAAAATACTTTGTTACTGTCTCTTAATTATCATAAATGAAGCTCGACTTTTAACCAAATTTCATCATTTCATTGTAGGCCTTCTCATCCGAGCTATCATGAAGACTCTGATCATATTCTTCCAAGTTGTCCCTATTGATCAACTCATCTTCTCGGTTAGTCTTGTAATTCTCAGTGCGTTTTCTCTCTTTAATATTTGGGAGCACTTACAAGATAAATTACTAAACAATTAGCTAACCATCAAAATAAAAATGATAATTAGCATTGATATTGGTATGCCAAGTTGCAACCATGGAACAATTCAAATTAAAGGGTTGTTCGACCTTAAACTCTCTCAGAGCACCTCCCCTACCCCAAATGTGACACTTCCATACCTCCATACGATACCGTATTGTTGCTCTGATTACTATCGCTCGCGTAATTCATGTTGTTCGACCTCAATCTCTCGTCGGAGGACGACACCTTGTCAGAGAACACCACTCCGTGCTCTAGCTTTTCGATGTTGATCTGGATCTCCACTGAGATCGAACCGATCTACTGGTTGAGGTTTTCAGTGGAGATGGTCTCCTGGATGTCCTTCGAGATTGGCGGGGTGACTTTTGCGACAACGTCATCGAAGGAGAGGGCAAGTTTCTTGACGTTGCTTCGGCGAGAGGTGAAACAAAGAGAGACGAGGAAAAGGAGGAGGACGACGATGGAGCCGACGAACCACCCAGAGACGGAGGTCAAAGATGAAGGTGGGTTTGGAGAGTTCGGAGTTGACGAATGTGACATCGTACACTAACATTGTTTAGTCACCAAAGATAGGCATATCAATATATTTTTTTCTGCTATGTTATATTTAACATTTTAAGACTTTGAATAATCGAAAAGAAATATCAAAATAACAAATGATTTTAAGATTACGTAATGAAAAAAGAAAAAAAAGTCGTAAAACATAAGAACCACCAGTGTCATTTTCGACATTTACACAACACCAATAAGGCAATAACTTTTCATTTTCCCCCAAAAGAAAAGACAATAACTTTAAACCAACCCCACTCCAACCCAAATCCAACCCAACCCCAATCCACATCCAACCCACCTCTTTCCCATCTTCTCTGCTTCTCTCTATCACACTCTTCCTTTGGCATCATCCACCCCCTCAACTCTCTCTATTCATCATCCTCATCCACCCTCTTTCTCTCTCCTCCATTTTCACTCTCTTTCATATTTAATTCAAACCACCCTTCACTATAAACTCTGCACAAAAAAAAGACACAGACTCAAAGGGTCTCTCTCCCTCCCTCTCTCTGTCTATAGATCCGTAGTTTCTGGGCTTTCTTTCCCTCTTAATTTTCTGTCTCGTCAATTTCTGGGTATTTCTTCCCGGCTGAAATCAAGTAAGCTCTCTCAACTTTTCTGGGTTTGTTTTACTCTCGCTTGGGTTTCTGGAAAATGGGTTTGATTTTGATTTTTGTTGTTGTTGTTTGTTGTTTGTTGTTTTTTAGGCTTTTGCAGTGGTTTGGATCTGTTTCAAGTGGTGATTTTTGGTGGTTGTTGGTTGGATCTGAAGAGGAACAGGGCGGGAAAACTGGGTAACTTTGTTAATTTGGCTAAGCTTAACGAGTATTTGTTATGGTTGTTCTGGTTGTGGAGGAGATCTAGACTTATTTGGTGTTGGGTTTTGTTCTTAATACTTTGATTCTTGATTATTGTGTTGATGCTTTAGCAAGTTGGTATTCCTTTGTTAGATCTGACTGTAGCTGGTAAAATAGTTGATAGTAGCAGAAGAAGAAGATAGAGATATTGAGTAGTAGTAGTATTGCTGATCTACTTGTGAGTTGTATTTTGGTGTTGAAAATGGAGACCCTTGTTGCTGTAGCTCATCACAGGAGCCAGTATTACAGTCATGGTGGAAAGGGGAACAGTCCCATAAGATTTGGGTCACTGCCCTCTAAAGGGTTTAGGGATATCAACTGTAGGGCATTTGAGTCTGGTGCAGGGTTACTTCCTAGCCCTTTCAAGGGTTATGGATCATCAACAACAACAACCCATGTCTCCAAAAAGGGTCCTTTGTCCCCTAAACTGCAAACCTCAAATGCTAATGTTGGTGGGAAATCAAGGATTGAGGATGTTAAGACCCCGAAAAAGCCGGTTAAGAGCAGCCCGATCGCCATCAAGGGAGGAGTTGGTAGTGGTAGTAGTAGTGCTAAGAAGGAGAGACCATCTAGGGAGAGTCGCTCGTTGTCTGAGCTCTGGGCCGGACCTGCTTACTCGAACTCACCGCCGCCTAGCTCGCTTCCTATACCTAAGTTTTCTGTCAAACCGAAGAGGACCGTGTCCCTTGAGTTGCCCCGGTTGGAGTCCGATTTGAACTTGGAACCCATGGCTAAGTCGGCCCCCGCTTCCCCTACTAGAGAATCTGCCTCGGTTGACTTCCTTAGTGGTGATGAGTTTGCTACTAAGACGCTTCGCCGGATCCTCAATCTCGATATTGCTGATGATTGAGCGGAGTTCGGGGGTGTAGTGTTTGGTAGTATGGTAGTTTGTGTATAGGAGGAAATAAAGTGATTTCGAGTTTAGTTGTGGTTGTTTCGAGTTTTAGTAGCTATCGGTGGTAGAGGTTGCACAAGACAGCAGTTGCAGCTGGTGGTCAAGATAGACTTGGGTTCCTTGCAAATTGGCGATGTGGGTTATTGTGGGGCAGAGTTCGTTCATTCAGTTGTAGGCAGAAGTATTAGGGTTTGGAGGCGGCAGAGGAAGAGGCTGGCTTTGTTTATTGCATGGGTTCGTGATTTGTGGACATGGATATTTATCAACTTGGTCATACGAGCCAAGTCTTGATGAAAATTCCCCCCTCACCTAATTATATAACCTCGGTTTCTCAACCGTCTTACTCTTAGCTGTAGTTACCAAATCTGACATGTAAATACTGTAGAATCCTGAACATATACTAGTCGCTTAGGTTCCGTGACTTACTTCCTCTTAAACTTGCTATCCTTGTTCAAAGTTCAAAAGATAAAGTCTGTCCCGGTGATGCTCTTCTAGTCCTATGTTCGTTGTTCTTCCTAACTGTGCTATTTAACTCTTTTCTTCTTCTTCTTCTTACCCTTTGCCTAAATTGGCTTCTTTGCCTAAATCGGCTTCTAACTACCCTCGTTCACGGGGCTTCCTTTCACCTCTCTTCTCCTCCCTTCCCTTTTTCTTCTGTTTGACTTATTAGGTTTCTTAGTTTGTCTAACAAAAACTTCTGATACTCATCCCATGCTATCTTACCGGGTTTTTGAATGGTAAAGATGGCGGGGAAAATACTTCTAATCTTTCCTTCCTCCCCTTCTTAAAGCTTTCTTCCTTAGCCTCCGCTGCATTTCCTTTCCTCATTATCTATATTTGCAAGCAGCCGATATACCCCCCTTCTGTTTGCACCGGATCATACCGGGTCATGGCAAGTGAAGCTTTTGTCCAAGGTGAGTTAATAACATTTGCATTTGCTCTCCTTTTTCACTCGCTATATATTAAGTTTGAAGAGATCGTTTGTTGATGAGCCATTTCCCTTGTTTTCTCAGGCATACACCGATGGAGATGTTTGGAGTTTGGTTACAAACAACGCCGTCGCCTGCTTTGTGACAGTCTTGTGTAGAGCTCTTTGCAGGAACCCGCCGTTTGTTAAAACTGTCAGCTGTCTTGGCTGTTGGACTTGTGTACTTCATAGCCAGTGAACTATCAGTAGATTTATATTCTAATTTAGTAACTTTCATGCATGTTTGTTTGGTCTGGTTGTTCCAACCTAAGAATCAATGTAGTGGGTCTTGTTTGTTTGTGGGTTCTTTTGTAGCTGTCAACACAGACATTTGTGTTTGTGTTTATCTTTCATTTTCAAGCATCGATGTAGGCACTTGATTTCTCGAACTCATTCGGTGAAGGTTTTATGTTGATTTTCCCTCAAATTTGTGGTTTATAGAGTGGTTGTTTATGTTCCATTGCCCAATTGATATGCTGATTTTTATTGGTTTTGAATGGGCCTCTATCTCAGGGATTATCACCAGTATGACGATAAATTGTCAATGGCGAGTATAATTTTATCAACCTTGCAATTTACATATATGAATTGAGTTTTATCAACCTTGCAATTTACATGTCTGTTAATGTTGTTTATGGGAATAAAGTTATATGGCTTATTCTTTGATTTTGTTGCAAGTAACTTGTTGAAGAGTGTTGATCAACATTAAAAGTTTGGATTTAACAATGTGATCATGTCCTTATCAGTGTTATGAGAGTTGCCAAGTTGTGTTTGTTGCAAGCAACTTGTTGATGACCGTTGATAGTTTTTGAATGTTGATGATAAGTACTTATAATTTTGTGAGTTTACATCTGGACCATCCGGTATATGTCTCTATCTTTATGAAGAGTCTAATGAAGATGGATACATTCGTGTTTTTTTCTTGAAGAAAATATTTAAAGATGACATGATCATTGTTACAAAAGTGAAAGGAGATTGGTGACGAAGATTTGTGGTTTAAAGGTCATTCGTAATCAACACGTAATTGATAAACGCTTCAAAAAGAATGCTTGTTAGGCATTTTGTTTGATTATGTCTTGCTGTGTTTTGTTTGTTTTAATGGCTGTTTCGCGACTCTTCTATATTTATCTTTAGTTGTTTGATCTTTGTGCTGTTGTCTTCTTTACTGTCTTGATCTATGTGTTGATTATTGTAGCATCTTTGATGCGAACTTTAGTATTTTTCGCTTCCAATAATAAACAAAGTGCAACGAAGATGAATAAATTCGTGTTTTTCGAAGAAAACATTGAAAATGACATGATTATTTGATCCAAATGAACATGGATTGATATAGGTTTATAAGGTTTAGGTTGAAACATGAAGGTATGCCATAACAAGTAGATTACTTGCAAAAGCATTAGAAGAAACAGTTGAGCTGTAAGGACAGCTAACTTGCTTTGGGAGTGGATTAATGAAGATGCAATAGCTCTTAATTAAGCAATTAGACAAACCATATTAATTATACTTCAGGATTAAGCTTGTAACTAATGGTTTAATTTAATTGTTGTACTTATCTAGTTATCTATTGCTCTCAAGGAGATAGCACAGCTATTGTACTGAGGTGGGGTTGGGAATTAATGAACCCATGAAGAAAGGAATATAAGTGGTTTTGGGGGTGGGAGGTGTACCTCAAAATTAGAAATTTAGAATATGCTATGGCCTATTGGGAATATAAAGTATTGTGCTCACATCCAGATTTAATTGATTCTTTTTATACTTTTTACAATAATTAGTATAATTTTCTTAATTTTGAAGCCTTTATTTTTCCCCTCGTCTCCCTCAGTCAATCATTTTGGTTGATGGTACAGAAGATATCATAATGGATTGAATTCATCTTAGGGATGACATTGGGACGAGGAATCCCTGTACCCACCAAGGCTCCGTCCTGCTTTAGGAAAAAATCCTCGCTCCCAATGGGGATGAGATTGGGGATGAGGCAAAGAATTAAATCCCCACGCGGGGATGAGCCCAGGGATGGGGACAAAAGTTTTCCCGTCCCCACCCCAATTTCCCCGTTCAAGGAAGTTACCCACCACATATTCTCCATTCCCTTCTCTTTCAAAATACATAAATATCCTTTCTACATTAAATTTATATATATAACGTGCGGCAACTTGTAATATTAGTTAATAACAAACTCTAAACTATATAAATAACTTATTCTCTTTAACCGTAACTTGTCATTCTTACTTCATAATTGTCCTAGTCTTAGTCTTAGTCTCATCCCCGCCGGGGACAGGGAAGATTTTCCCCTCACAACGCGTAATGGGGTTGGGGATGGCAATGGGGGGCCTGTGCCGGGATGGAGATAGGGAGTATCCCCCACATCCGCCTCACTTTTTTTTTTTTTTTGAGGAAAACGGCCTAACCGCAAAATATATTAAGTAATCTCCGCCTCAGAGGCCACCAGATTGGAAACCTCTCGAGGGCAACAATCCATCCAAAGTTTTGACAGTCTGTGAGTTACCGTGAGACGGGCCAACTCATGTGCTACCTTATTACACAAGCGATTACTAAAAGAGAAACGAACGCTAATGAAAAAAGGAATTAAATCAAAACAATCCTGTAGGATGTTCCAAGTCGCTGGTGATACTTTCCTTCTTCCTTGCAACCTTTCAATGACCATTTCACAGTCCGACTTGACCTGTATGTGTTGTAAGCCACATTCCTTTGCCCTCTACATGCCTTGTCGGATAGCTCCAGCCTCCATTGCCTCAATCAACCATGGGTGTGTCCTAAAGATTGTTTCTGCCACCTTTACTTTCCCCTCCCTATCTCTGATGACTAGTCCCCATCCTCCTCCATCGTCCCTGCAGCTAGCATCAACACCCGCCTCACCTTGTTGCCATCCCTAATTCATCTTCGAAATAATATAAGAAGGGTAATGTTTAGATGACAATAATCTTGAATTTTAGCACAAAGACCTATTATTTTCATGTTCTTTGAGAATGACGCCATATCAATTGATTTTGGAGTCCAAACTCATTCCTACATGTAATTATTGGTTTGTTCAATCACTTAAAAACTTGAGAGGATAGAGTAAGTTATTTTATTTTGGCTCCTTCTTATTAGCTATGTGGTTGATTGTCACTTGTTTCAGACAGTATTAGACATATATTGAAGCGTGAAAATTAAATTGTTTCATAATGAAACAAATTTGAAGCAAAACAATTATTTTACTATAATTAATAATCACTTGATGAGTTTAACTCAACTTACATATACTATTTCATCTAGGTCCTAACATCGTTTATTTTCTTACACACATCCAACTTATTTCGTGTTAAGTAGCCTAGCTACCCTTTAATTCGAAAGACTCATTTTGCATATCTCAAAGCAAACACCTTAAATTTACCGCAAAACAAAATCGATATTTGAAACTGTTCTTAAAAGGTCTAAGGTTGTACCAAGTAACAAACTTATGTTGTCATTTATGAATGTTCTCATTAGTGTTAATTACATTCTATACTTTGTTGCCTAATTAATTGGTAAAATCTCATGGTCCTATATGAGTTTATGCCTCTTCCACCACAAAGAAACAAAAGAAGAAAAGGTGAAGAAAGCTCATTAGGACACAATAAGTACATTCATAATCACCAATACTTTTCATCATGTAGCTTTATAATTGATTTTCCATATAATAGTTTTCCTACCAATTCTTCTTATAGTAAACTAAGCAAATCATGTGTTGAAAGATTTGTCAAATATAATTAATTTTGTTTCCTACTACTAGTTGTAGTGGTTTAGATGATCACTCAAGTAAAGTAAAATGGACAAAAGTGATTGGGTAGGAATTTCTCATAAATAATTATTGATCAACAAAGATGGACAAGCAAGACAGGACAGAGCTTTAATGGAATAAGCAACTTGTAGGGCCCATTGCTATAATGTAATCCATGCATGATTGAGCTTTAAAAAATAAAAAATAATAAAAAAATATCAATAAAAAAACTAATTATACCAAAAAAAGAAGGAAAAAAACAAAAACAAAAACAAAATTGTAACATCAACAATTCAACATCACACACTCAATGCCAAAATAGACTATGAGCCAAGAAAACTAGAATCAAAACTTTAGGTCATCTCCTTCATTAGAAAATCATCAACTCTACAATTTTTCTTTTTTTTTTTTGATTGTTCACATCTACATACCTCTCTCTCTATTTATCATCTTGGTGTACAAAATTCTTAGGAGATTTCACCAAGGTTGAGTAGAGGGAGGAAAAATGAAAAAAAAAAAAAAAAGATACCCATTAGGTCATTTTAATCAAAGGGTAAGTTAAAATGGTAGAAAATAGGGGATAATAATCATAATAATAAGCTAGTTTTTTTTTTTCTTCTTCTAGGTTGAAAGATGTTCAAAGAACCAATCTTTCTAGCTTTCAACTCCATCAAATAGCATCTCTTTGCACCTGCACTCTTCACTGCAAAATGCCTTTTCCCCTCTGCATCAAAATTACCACAAAAAAAGAAAAAAAAGAAAAAAAAGTTGTTAGTCCCAAGAACTCAATGATCAACTCAAAATGTCCCTACTTATGCATAGTGTGGCCATGCCTACATGAATGTGACAAAAGATAGGATGACTTTTTAGATAAAGCATGTACACCAATTCACTTACTCCATTATTGTGATTCTTTGTGATTCTTTGTTAACACTAATTGATTTTAAGATGAAAGCTCACTTAACTTGTGTACCATGGACCTTGGTTAAAGTGAGCTCCCCTTGGATCTCCGCAACAAGACTTTTTTATGAAATTTTTTTATAAAATTGCGAGAAAAATAATAAACCCACGTCAAAACTTTTTTTATATATTATAAAGAACCAAATATAAAAAATTTACCAACTTGAAAAATGGACCAATTTTCTTAGAAAAACTTCTAAGCCAAACGCCTCAATAATTATATCATTCTATGTATATCCACAAAATATCATTTCCACCTATCACATGAATTTATTACTATTCCTGCTAATAATAAAAGCTTATCAGTCATCTTCAATACTGATCAATGGTAATCAAATGTCACTCAACAGTAAAAATGCAGATTATAACTGTAGTAAAAGCCTACTTATCAATTATACCTGTACATGTAGATATCCTTCCCCTGGGCAAGCTTCTTCCTGCAATGGTGGCAGAAGCTGAGGAAATTCTCCGGCGAGGATCCGGCGGCGTTGGCGGCGGCCGGAGAAGAGCGCCGGGAGGAGAAGGAGGAGGATCTATCGACACCACAGCAACTTCCGACGATGCAATTCCCAAATATGTGGGTGGTTTTAGGGTTTGGGCCGTGGGAAATGACACAGGTGTAATCCTCAGACTGTTCAATCTCACTCATGGAGATGCTATCAGGTAGAATTCCTCCATTTTCAATGCTTTCTTCTGGGTGAATTTGAGCAACCCTGTTGTTGAGTTTTGCTCTGGGTGTTTTGATCCCGAATTCTCTGGGTGATTCTGGGGAGAAACAGGGGAAAACTGAGGAGGATGAAGGTGGGACTTGGATTCTCATTTGTGATCCAAATACAACCAGTTTTCTCCTCTGTTTCTGTGTTGCTGTTGTTGTTGATGATGGGTTGTTGTTGTTGTTGGTGGTGGTGGTGTTGATGATGGTGTTGTTGTGGGTGTTTTCCAGGGTTTCATCAACAAGAGCAAGGCCGATGCCTTTGGTGTTGCTGGGTTGTTCCCATGGAGGTTTGGTTTTGGGTAAGTTTGTGGGTGTTTTGGGGGTGATTTTGTTGTCAACCCAGATGGAGTTTAGTGCAGAGAATGGCCTGGTGTCAAGGATTGAAGTTGGACTCATGGTGGATGATGATGATTCAGTTTGTGGGTCTGAAGTTGGAGAGCAAATTGATAGAAACCCTTTGAAAATTCTTGGGGAAGTGAAGAAAAATGAAGTGGGTTTTGTGGGTTTAACAAGCAGCCATGGTTGGTTGCTGGGTTCAGCAACAATGGCTTGTTGTTGTTTGCTTGGGACTGGTCTTGATCTCTTCCTCAGCATTAGCCTTTATACAAAAAACCCAGAAAAAAGAACCAAACTTTGAATTAGTCCCACATTAAAACAACACCAATAAACAGGTAAGGGAATAAGTTAGCTCATAAATACCTTGTTCCAAGAAGCAATCTTTGGAAATTGAGAAGAAATTAAAGCCCTCTTCAGAAAAGAATTGACCTTTTTAATTAATGGAGGGGAACCCTTTTTCCCACCCTCAAAATCACAAATAATTCTACCTCAAGATCAGAACTTGGATCTCTCAAAAAAACCCCCACAACAGAAACAACCCCAAAAACCCTTCCTTGCTTCAAAGATCAAAACTTTCTTCTTTCCTATCACAAAAATCTTCAAAGATCACTCTTTTCTTTCTGGGTTTTTCCCCAATTACTCAACCAAGATCAAACAACCAAATGGGTCACTCCACAAATGAACAGAGATCATCAAATCAAAGACAACACACACAACCCATTTGAGCAAATGTATGAGAAACAGGAGGATCAGTTGCAGAATTCTGTGTGGGAACTCCCAATAAATAAAAAACTGATGATCACAATCATGTTTGGTTTTAGAAACCCCATAAATTGAGTAGTGGTGGTAGTAGTAGTAGTGAGAGTGAGGAGGGATTGTTGTTGATTTATCCACTTTCAGTTTTTTGGTTTTCAGGGTTCCTTCACAACCGCCCAAAGTTGGACTTTTTTTTACTTAATTTTTTGAGGGGTGTGTTTGGGTGAGAGAGTGGTGGGTTGATGTTGTTGAGAAAGGGGAAAATGGAGGAGGTTGGATTGGGAGATGGTGAGGAGTGTGTTTGTGTGTGTGTGTTTGTGGGGGGTGGCTTTATAAAAAGAGGGAGTGCCCATTAAGAATTATCCTCCACATTGAAATTGAAAAGGAAAAGAAAAATAAAAATAAAGAGTTGGGTCGTTTTCAATTTTTTTTTTTTGCTTTTAGTATTGGGAATTTGCACTTCATACCCTTGAGTTGGTTTTTATTTGCATCATTACACCCTTGTTTTTGTCACAATTTTAATATACCTCCTTGAAATTACATACTACCTCCGTCCTATTATATTTGTTCATCTACTAACTTGAAAAGATCAATGTGTATTGAGAATTGAGGTGAAAAGTTTGTAATTTACTCAATTTACCCCTTCTTTAATTGAAGATAATAATTATTGGAATTATAAAAAGTGATAAATAAATTTATTAATTAGGGTAGAAAAGGAATTACAATTGTTGAAATTGTAAATTAGACAAATATTTTGAGATAAAGAAGTTAAGTAAATGAACAAATATTTTGGGACAGAGATAGTGTACAACAATGATAATACTATCAATATTGATCTTGTATGATGGAGCTTGTATGTCAAACGGCCCAAATAAAAAAACAAAATGGACCTACTTCTTCTATTCCACAATGACATTCAGATAAAATAAATAAATAAAATGGAATATGTCATTTAGATTGTAAAGTGGCAGATAATATAAAATGAAAATAAGTTGGTTAAAAGGTTAGATAAAAATCGATGAGAGTACAAATTAAGAGTCATGTTCAACTATAGTCATGTTCTTTTATGCGCTATTTTGCGGAATGGTGTGGTGAGGTGTGGTAGAATTGTGGCGGGTATGATGGAATTGTGTTAGGTTATTGGTACGTGGGGTAGGTGAGGAGAGAGGATGTAAAAAGTAGAGGAGAAAAATGAGGAGAGAGAAAAGTAATGATTTGCGTTAAAATGTGGCGGGTTGTGGCAAACTACGGTAGGCTGTGGCACCACAGTTTGCCAACCGTAGAAAAGAACAGAGCCTATATTTTCAAAAGAATTGTTAAATTTTTAATATTTATTTATCTATCATTTGATTCTACATTCTATAAGTTAGTCCATGATAATTTTACTTTGAAAGTTTATAATAAAACTAGGGTTAAACCCGTGCGATGCACGAGTATATTAAAAGGTAAATATTTTATAATAAAAAAAAACTATATAAATGTACATATGAATTCAATATCTTTTGTAGCAATGTTTATGTTTAATTCAAAAAAAATGAAATAATCATAATGGTAGTTCTATTTTCTTTGTGAATTTAATTTTAGTAAAATACAATATAATTATAATAACGAATATTTACTAAAACTTAATTTATTTACCGTTAAATTATAAATTTTATTCTAATTTTTTGTATGCTAGAAAATTTATGGTGGAGGAAAGGTATGTAAAATGTACTTGGTCACATAATAATTACAATATAACATAATATAAATTTTACATCAAAAAAATATAATATAACTTGTAACTCTGCATATAGAACAATTATTAAGACAATAATAAATTACTTAAGTTTGAAAGTATGTTATGATTGACACAAGGACACAAGCTTCATTATTTGGATTTGGATTTCTCTTAGGTAGTTATTTTTAATATATAAATAGATTGGTTGTGTTTCAAGTTATATTTTTTTTTAACTCTAATCAGCATTGATATTTAAAACTATTTTCGAGTAGATCTCTACTCGGAAAGCAACCACTCCCTTCCTCCCTTTCTCTTTTTTCAATTAAACCCAAATTTAGTTTTACATCTTTACTCTGTCTCTTGGATCCTGTAATTCAACATCTCCCATTGGGATGAACTGTGATGAGGTTGAGAGGGAAATAATGGCAAGTCGTCAAGGAGGAGAGGGAGATAGAGAGGGTTGAAGGCTAGCATACGGTAAGGTTGGCGACAACCAAAGGCCTATATGTTGAGATTATTTTAAGAGTATAAGTGAATTAGTTATATACATGTTCGGACTAAGTAAAACAAGTGTAATGATCATAATAATGCTTAACTCAAGTTATGTGGTTGACACAGACTATACTTGACCCAATAACGACAGTGTTGGTGTTCAGAGAACAATAAAATGGAGAGTGAGATCAACATGAATCATGTCATGACTCATATGAGCCATACCTGGATTGACACGGTTTGTAACAAACTACACCAAATAGTGCCAAGACACGTCAAGCACTTATCTCTCTAGTATTGTTGCACATAACACTATAGAGAAATGTTCTTTGTATAAGTGAGATTTGAGAAACAAGTTTATGTTGTGCTACAAGTTAAGTTAAAGATTTATCCATTTAAATATATATTTATGGTATCGTAAATAGTTCTTAAGGAAAATAAGTTTGGCCATGACTCTTTAATCGTAACCATGAGTGAATCCATTGTTTGTCATGTATACTCTCCATATTGTCAAACATATTGCAAAAAGATCAAGATGTTCAAGCAAAGATGACGAAGATTCAAACCGCTCAACAGTATCCTTTTCCAGCACTATAGTGATTCGAAACTCGATTTCTGCTCATTTTCTCCCAAGAAATCAAAGTGTCTTTTGCAAATTTTCGACAATTCAAAGGCAAGTTATGCACACAGTTTTTTTTATTGGTGAATTCCAAACAGGTTTGAGTTTGTGGGCGTGAGAAATTGGCTTGATTTGGTGGTTCGTAGTGGATTGTCGAGTTTCATTGTTGCATAATGCATTGGTTTCTAGCAGTTGAGGATGTGTAAACTAAAACCAGATGCATTTGATCCATCCATACCTTGCACGAGCGGTTTTTCAGAGTATTGATTTTGCTTTTTGCTTCCCTATTCTTTTCTGCGGTTAGCAAACTGCGGTGCCACAACCTACCGCAATTTGCCACAACTCACCACATTTTATCGCAAATCATTACTTTTCTCTCTCCTCACTTTTCTCCTCTACTTTTTACATTTTCTTTCCTCACCTACCCCACATACCAATAACGTACCCCAATTCCACCACACCCCACCACAATTCCACCATACCTCACCACACCATTCCGTAAAATACCGCACAAAAGAACACGGCCTTAGTGATTGTTTTTGCTTTTTGACTTTATAAGTAGCTAGGATTGGATTCTTCTTGTTTCTATATGATTTCTTCTTTATAGATCCTAATTTCTAAATTATGAGTAATGCTCTCAATCACTTTTTAACTGTCAAATGTAAAATTTTCGAATACTGACATTGAATTGTTTAATTTTGAAATGAATATCTGATATGATAATGGTGGTTCCAGTTTGATAATTCTTTTTCAATTTTTTTGGGTTGATATGATATGATTATGATGATGATGCGTTTGTTTAGGCCGATCTGTTGTTTTGTAGATTTGTTGGTGGTGCTGTTCATGATGAATTTTCTCTTAATTTGTTTTTACAAATGTGAAAACTCCCAATTTGAAAGGTTTACACTTAGGAAATATACTGAAGTGTAATAGTCTGTTGCTAGAAAACTTTTTGCGAGACATATATAAGTGAAAATTCTACCATAGTTGAATTTATTTTCAACTATGGTAGTTGAAAATTTTATACCACTCATTTATTAAAAATAAATCATATTTTTTAAAAAGATTTATATCCTCCTAAGCATGGTTAATTATTGTATCAAGTTACTTTAATCAACCTACATTGATTTTGAATTTTTTATGGTAAAATTAATGATTTTTCACTTTTCAACTACGATAGTTGAAAGAAAGTCAATTATCGTAGAATTTTCACTTATGGGAGATTCTACCATAGTTGAATAAATATATAAGACACTCGAAAACACATCCTTAAGGGTCCGTTTGGACCTAGGAAAACAAGATGGAAAAAAAATCTCGTGGAAAAAAATTAGGAGGAAAAAAATTTTGGGGTAAAGTAAATTTCTTTCTCTTGTTTGGTTTAAGTAAATTTTGAAGGAAAAAAATTGATTTTCTATTCAATTTTCTTTTCCTTGTTTGGTTTGAGGAAAAATACATGGAAAAATAAAATTTGCAAGAAAACTTGTAAATATCAAGTTTCATTTTTTTAGATCATATGATGTGATTTGGGAGAGAAAGAGAGAGTTAGAGAGAGAGAGGGAGAGAGAGGGGGAGAGAGAGAGAGAGAGAGAGAGAGAGAGAGAGAGAGAGAGAGAGAGAAAAGAGAGTTAGAGAGAGAGAGGGAGAGAGAGAGAGAAGAGTGTTAGAGAGAGAGTTAGAGAGAGAGAGAGAGAGAGAGAGAGAGAGAGAGAGAGAGAGAGAGAAGAGTGTTAGAGAGAGAGATAAAGAAGAGTGTTAGAGAGAGACTTAGAGAGAAGAGTGTTAGAGAGAGAGAGAGAGAGAGAGAGAGAAGAGAGTTAGAGAGAGAACGTTAGAGAGAGAGAGAGAGAGAGAGAGAGAGAGAGAAGAAAGTTAGAGAGAGAGAGAGAGAGAGAAGAGAGTTAGAGAGAGAGAGAAAGAGAGAGAGAGAGAAGAGACTTAGAGAGAGAGAGAGAGAGAGAGAGAGGAGAGTTAGAGAGAGGAAAGTTAGAGAGAGAGAGAGAGAAGAGAGTTAGAGAGAGAGAGAGAGAGAGAGAGAGAGGAGAGTTAGAGAGAGAGAGATAAGAGACTTACAGAGAGAGAGGAGAGTTAGAGAGAGAGAGAGAGAGAGAGAGAGAGAGAGAGAGAGAGACGAGTTAGAGAAAGGATGAAAAGAAAGGTTGGCTTTGATCCAAAAATTTTCTCCCAACTTTCCTTTCATTTTTGAAGGGAAAATTTTTTATTCATTGTTACTCCAAATTTTCCATGCAATTTTCCAACTATTTTTTTTTCCATTCCTTTTTCTTCAATTCAAACAAAGGAAAGATTTTCATTTTCCAAAATAATTTTTTTTCCATGTTGTTTTCCAAGGTCCAAACGAACCCTAAAGAATACACCGGTTTACTCATAAATTTTATTTCCGAGCTAGGATTTTCCGAATCCTTGTTTTCTTGAGTTTACTCGGAAAGATACTTTTGCCCTCAATAATTGACAGGAAAATCCAACGATTTGTTATCAGTGATCATCAAACACTAATCGATCGATATTGGTTAACATAGATTAACAATAAGTTAGGATCAATAGAGAACAATCCCTTAAAAACCCTATTTGATATAATTAATATGTCTATATTTACACCACAATTTTTCACAATCCCTATGTGGAACCATCTCAACCAAAAGCTTAAGCTGATGGTTGAAGCCCCAGGAATGGTTTTATACTCTAACACCCTATGACCCGTTCTTTTATGCAACTGGTTGGTTGCGGTTCCACATCGTACCACAATTTTCCATATTTCACCACAACCCACCACAATTCATCACCACAACCCACCACAATCTACAAACCCATTTATAATTATTTACACCACAATCTTCCACATTCCATCACAACACACCGCACCGCACCGCAATCAACCGCATAAAAGAACGAGGAGCATACTATACCTCGACTTCAACTGTTCACAAGAGAATACCATAAATTCACAATTAAATGATGGTACGTAAATATGCATGCATTTAGTCAACAATTCAAATGTATATAGTCACCAAATAGCTAATAATTTAATTACGTGGACATCAAATGAGAGCAAGAATTGTACTGTATTTCATAATAACGTACACATGGTATAATTCGAATGTATTTCATGTTATACATTGAATATTTATCTTCCACGTAAATTTTGTTGTTATTTTGAAATGTAAATATGTAAAACAAAATGTTTGCAAAGGTTAGCTAACTCAATTTCGATACTTTCATTGTTGAATTCCCTATCAAGGATAGCAATTTATTTGACATTACGTACATTAGGTGGAGTCTAACTATATGAGCAAAAACGTGTGGATAAAGTTAAATGGTTGGAAAATACCGTATAATTTGTACTTTCCTCTTCTAAATTAAATTCGTGTTGCCATCTCATCTTGAGGACAATGAAATGGTTATTTGGTATCCATTCGGAAAATAACAATATTTTATATTACTATCTCAATTTCATATTGATTGTCTTAATTTATATAATAGAACTTTATATCTGTGGAAAAATTAACAAAGTATAAATGATAATCAATATGGAATGGCGAGATTGAGTAATTATTCTCTTAGGCATATTTGTATTGCACTTCGAGAAATAAATTTTTATCACTTAATCTAGGAGTGAGCGAAGTCGATTAATCACATTTTCAGTTCACCCAAAACATGAGCCTCCCAAATTATAGTTTGGTAGGGTTTTAGCGAAGTCAAGGGTTCGAATCTGGTTAAGAATAATTTGGAATGGCATGAGATATAGAGCTGGCTAAAGAATTCCCAAAGTTAAAGGAGGTAGAGCTGAGTAGCCGACCATGGACTGCCCGGGTAGGGGTGGCTGCCTGGTTCTGGCAGTGTGTTTTTCTTGTGTTTATAATTCCTATTTTGCCCCTCTTTTATTGTGTGACGACTTATAGGACACACCCTCGCTACAAAGGACTTTTACTCAACCCTAGTTATTATTGTATTGCCTTGGGCCCTTGGCTATATGATAAGCCTTGGTGTTAGGTTTATTATTAAGATTAATTGGAAGAGATTTATTTATACTACAATAAATTTATCTTCAATATCCATATCTCTAAGTGACTTGTGTGAAGTATATGAATCGTGAGCATTGAGTCCTTGGATTGTAACTCTAACGGATTTAGAGAGATTATTAAGAGACCTGTAAATATCTGATTAAATACTATTATAATCCTCTATTCTTGAATTTTTTTAGATTACATTTTTAACATTGAAAATTATGTATCAATCTTTATTATTATTGCCATCTTTATTGCTATTTATACTGCTAACAGCATCATAAAATCCTTAACCCGATATATGCCACAGGCCCAAATTCTTCTTTAGTAGTGAGTGCTCATGAGTCATGGACAGTGATTATTTTAAGTCCAAAAATATAGGATCAACATGCAAATACAGAAGAGTTAAAGCACCATGTGACATATTTATTTATATTTATTTTGTTTGAATTCTACCTAATGTACTGCAATCATTTACTACTGTTTATTTTTTATATTTTTATACAAACATAAAAAATATTAATTAAATTAAATTAGTAGTGGAAGAAATGATGGAATTGATATTAAAATCAGTGCAATGTGTAAGAGGAGTTATCAACAAGATGACACCTGAGTTTTGTCTCTTTCTCTCACTACTTTCTCTCTCTTCCTCTGATTTGTCAACTGCACCCAATGCGTGTGTGGCGTAACAAATCATCTTTTTATGCACACAGACAGAGAATGGAGAAATTAAAGAATGCAAGGTGATCAATGGAATCATCAATCAACTAATTTCATTTATTAATTTCCTTACATTTTAATTAATCAAATATGGAGTACCCTCTCCAATTCTTTTTATCTATATCTTTTAGAAATAATAGAAAAAATTAATATTATAAAAATCTATAAAATAATTAATGAGAAAATTAATTAAATAAAATTAATTAAAATCAAAATGTGAGATTGATTCATTAAATATTAATGGCAAAATAAGAAAATATTATTGAGATTATAAAATGAGAAATAATGTGAAATCAAAGGAATTAGTTAAAAAATTCAAATAAAAAAATAAAGATAACAATAAATAAATAAAAAATATATGATCATTATCACTCAGTTAAACTGCACTGAGAAGATGGTGTGACAACAAAGAAATTAGAGACGATACCAAAAATCAATTCAAATGATAATTATTAGAATCGATGAATGTTTTGAAGTGCGGAGAAATGATAATTATTAATAACAAATGAATGATAATTATTACTGTATATAAATGATAATTATAACGATTGGTAAATGTTTATGAATGATAAGATTATAACTACAAATATAATGAAATGCTCATATATGAGAATTAGTGTTCTATATCCTGTGCAATATATGCAAAACCTTTTAGTATTTATATGTGATTACCTATCGAAATAATTTTATAACAATCATCAATTCAAATAATAATTATAAATTTTTAAAAAATTCATACAATAATTATGCTGTTGTTATTTATGCATTTTCTTTGTAGAAATTGTCTTAAAAATTAATTTGGATAATATATTAGGGGAAAGATACTAAATCCATACTTATTTTCAATATTATCTTAAAATTATATAGTAAAGATAATAAATTTTTTTATTAGTCAATTTGAATAAATGCAATAACACTATAATTTGCTTCAAATATTTCATAATAGCATCTAGAAAAACATTTAATCTTAAACATCAGAACAAATGATTATGATAATAAAAACTATGTGTACATATTATAAACATAACATTGTTGGAAACTTGTTTTTATTAACTAATTATGAAACTTTTTATAAAATAATTAAAATAAAAATAGTTAGAGAAAATACAAAGTATCAGTGTTTAGTGTAGTAAATTACTAATAATCACAAATTTAAAAATAATTATTAATTATAAAATTTAAGCATGTATCAACAACTACAACATTAATGAAAACAAAAGGAGATATAATTTACATTTCTTTATCGTAATACTAATAAACTTTTAATTTTTTTACAATTATTTAGAAAACATAGAACAAAAATATAAGCTTTTCTATGGGAGTTCTAAATTTTAGTATCTCTTACATTTTACTTTAAATTAGATTTTATATTAAAATTGATATTACAATAGTAAATTTGATGAAAGTTAGAAACCAACTTATTTCAATTATAGTTTTTATAATTATTAGTTTGTTTCTTGAAATCCAATTTCACTAATGTCTCCAGAGCTACATATGGGTCGAATGTATTTAACCTGATCATAATATTACTTTAATTTTTTTTTTGTGTGGGGGGGGGGGGGGTAATATTATTTTAATAAATTACAAACTCATCCAATTTATAAAATTAATTTTCCATCTTGTTAATATACACAAAAATGTAAATAATCATTTTGTAGATATATGTATCATTTTATGTTTACATTTTTTTAATTATCTTACAATCAATAATAAATATTTATTGTCAATTGTAGATTATCGTAACAATATTAATTCATCATTTCATTAATGTATATATCATTTACATGATTTTCTTTTTATGTTTAAAGAGTCAACTTAATATATTTCTCTTATTAATAAGCTATTTTAGGTAGAAAACTAATGGTCATTTTATTTTTATTTATATTATTATATTTTCATCATTAGTCAAAAGTTCAATTATTGTTAGTAATGACTCACATTATATCATTTAATTTTACTCCATAAAATGATTTCTTTTAAAAGAGAAGGTAACCATAAAACCAATTGTAGTTTTCTAAAAATACCCTCTTTAAAATTTATATATTCCAACCAAAAAAGATAAATAGTAGCGATTATAATTTTACAAAAGTGCTCATTAAAACTACATATTCCTATCCTTATCCTTTGTATTCAAGTGGTAAGTACACTTGTCCCCTATATCCCTACCAAAGTTCAAATTTTGGCAAAAGCAAAATATTTCTTATTAATTTATTTTTTAATTGACAATAATTATTTAAGTTTAGATGGAAGTTAGGAGCAATCAAACCTGTCAAATTTCACTATTTAGGTATGAATTTCCCTTAATTAATTTGGTTTAATATATATAGATTAGATGATGGTTATGTATTGATACAGAATGTTAATTAATTTCGAATAAAAAAATGATAAATATCTTGAGTCAATATAGTTAATAACCATTTTGAATTTCACCTAAATCACTCAAAAAATTAGATATAGTGATACTTAAATCATTATAAAGATATATTTCATTAGTTAAAGGGTTATTATTACTTATAAGCTATATAAAAATGTTTATTTATTTATATTTCTTCATAAATATAAAATTATTCATAAAATGTACATTATATAGTATAGTTGATAAAATAAGGCTATTGTTTATATTATTGACCTAGTAATAAGTGTTATACTCTTATAATTGATAAATATATATAATTATTGAGAAAATATTAATAAAAGTTACAAAAATGTGAATTTTGGACAATTCATGATGTTTACTAATCATCTTGACGCAAGATGTATATTATTGTTCAATAACAAACACATATAAGAATTGAAATTTAGAACAAACTTTATATATTGTGAATTTAATATAGTAACATAAAAAACTTCTACCAATTTTTTTAATATATATATACATAAAAAACTTCTACCAATTAAGATCTTTATACACACTGAAATTTCTCTCTTGAAAATATAATTCCATTCCATGATAACTCCAATTTTTTCTTAAAAATATATATATACACCCCTTTGAACATTGGAACAATTACTTATATATATATAAAAAAAATGATGGGTTTGATAAGTGTAGTTGGAAGTATTGATAATTGCAGTTGAGAAGTGGATACAAATTAAAAGGACCCACAAAAGGCTAATATTCAACTTGAATTGGCCTTGGTGGTGTATAATCGATTTGATGTCCAAAAACTATTAATGTTGCCCTACCAAATGCCCTTTTTAGACCTTCATGAAAAGACCCTTTCATGTACTACTAACTATTTTTCATCAAGTTTTATTGATCCTATCCTCTCCCCCCCATTTCATTATCCTAACAAATTTTAAGTAATTAATTAATGTCTACTTATGTTGATTAAGGTTGCATTAAATTGCAATTAAGGGGGAGCCAACCCATGTATAAGGGTCATCAACTAATTAATTTGAATAGATTAGGGAGGGTGTATAAATAATCTTTGAAACACCATTGATTCATACTAAACTTGATCACTCTAATCGTTCATATGATAATTAAAATGTCACACTAAAAATATAATTAAATTTTAATATACACGACGACCTATCAGATTGGACACACTCCTATAATAAGAGAAGTTCAAATCTTTATACTGTTTGCCTTTTGTTAAAAAAAATTGAATTAGGGTTTAGGGTTTTCTTTTCCTTTTTTTTTCACAAAAGCAATTTTTGCACCATCATATGGTTTTCTTTCTTTTTTTTCACAAAAAGCAATTTAGATAAAAAAAAAAAAAAGAGATGAACTATTTTTTCTGTGACACTCATAGAGAACATCTAAACTAAGAACCTAATTCATCAAAAAGTAATAAGAAGCTAAAAACGCAACTCATGCAACCCTATGTACCTTCAAATATATAATCACATAATAATCCATGGAAATTATATCAATTAATCGAATGAATCATCAGTCTCATATCACATCATTGGAAGGTCTGATTTCTCTCTTTTTTCTGCAAACAAATTTCCATGAAAAATGTTCTCCATTTTCAAAGATTCTTCACGCACTAGCATACAACACATAGAGAGGACTTTAGCTTTTTTTTTTATAATTATTATTTTTCTTTTTTTACCCTACATAACATATTCATCAATCATAATCACTTCTCTAGACAAAGTAGATGGCTTCAAGGGAAAAAAAAGTAGTAGATCATGGTGGGGATTTTTTTTATTAATTAATGTCACTTTATTTTACATTCATATACATGTTTTTAAGAGTGAACAAAATTAATAAGTCTTTATTTTAGAGTCAAATAATATTTTCGACTAATAAAATTAGTGTAGATTTTACATTTATATACATATGATTGAATAAATTTTGAAAAATGTTTATCTAAGGAGTTTAACTATTTTGACAACTTCAAATTCATCAATTTTTTATCATCCAATTTTACATTATTTACATGAAGTATTATCAGATTTGTGTGTAAGATGATTGAATATCGTTACAATGTATTTAAACTACATGAAATTAACATTTATAAATTTAAAATCAATTAACTTTCCTATAACATTTATCCAACACTATACATTAATGTATCAATCATGTAAAAGTATGAGTAGATAGGGCCCCTAGTTTTTGATGTTTGAGTATAGTTGTACTAGCTTTTAGTGTCTATCATGATCATATTCATGTCCCTCTATATTAGCCTTTTATTTTGATATTTTCTCTCTTTTCTCTTTATAAATTTTAATCATAAATGAAGACAAAGGGGATTGGTATGTCCTACATTTACTCAAAAACACCTTTAGTCTCTCAATGATTTGTACCCATGTAGGGCACATCTCGATTCCACCTAAAATACACATCCAACACTAACAGTTATCCTTGGAATCAATCTTTACATTTTATTAAAGATTATATTTTAGACTAGACACATCACTACTGAAAAATATACAATTTTGAAGAGAGTGTAAGTCGACACTCGAAATAAAAAATATACAATTTTGAAGAGAGTGTAAGTCGACACTCGAAATCAATCTTTACATCCAACACGTACTACTGAAAAATATATAATTTTGAAGAGAGTGTAAGTCGACACTCGAAATAAAAAAATTTCGACGTGTTAAATTGATAAGACTTTATATTGACTTAATTATTGGAGCATTTTGTTAGTAAATTTTGGAATGAATGTGTTTAATTATCTTTTATGTCCTTATTTTACGATATTATTGTAATAAATTTTTGAAGAGAGTGTAAGTCAACACTCGAAATATATCTTGAAGCATTTTGTTAGTGAAGTATGTTTAATTTGATTATTATGTTGCAACGTTGATGCATTGTTGATTTACTGTGGTAAATTTTGAGTTGTGTTGAGTTATGAGGTTGAATATAATTACTTAAATTTGAGTATAATAGGTTGTGATTTAATTTAATTTGATTTAATTATTGTTGTTCGAATTAGTTGAATTTGTAATTCTTAACAAACTTTTGGAGGAATTGATTAATACTTGACGTTGAAATATCTATCATTTTGGGGAAATTATTGTAACTATTGGGGAATTGATTATTGAATTCTGTGACTATAATATCATATATTAATTGTACAAAATTATACTTTTATTGATTATTTTTTATATTTAAAAAAAATGCCCAAAGTATGCCTAACAGATACCATTGATCCAACTATTGATTGTGTTCATTGTCATAGCCAATGCATCCAAACCTTCTTCTAATTGAAAATTAATATTTACTATTAAAAAAATTAGTGCAAAAAATCTTTAAAAATACTAATTTTAATGTAAGGAAAGACACTTAAGAGGTGTTTTGGGACAAGACACATATCACCACTTTAGGATATTGCTCGTATTCGGGGAAAAAAAAACTTTTCAAGTACATCCAGAGAAAAAAAAAATCAAGTGTTCCAATTCGCCCTCAAAAATTATGATTTGTGATACCGCTTCTATCGAGTGTGCCCTTTGTTTCCTAGATTGTATAATATTTGAATGTTTTAAGCCTTGAATATTCGCAAAACAACGGCAAATAAAAATTGTATTTCGAGTAATATATGGATAAGATTTGACTTTTTTAAATATAGTTTATGATTTAACGTAACTAACGTGTTACATATTATTCAAACATATATATTTATATTTTTTGTCATGCAAATTTTAATAGGGAAAAACTTATAACTTATAAGATATAAAGGTATTTTCGTAAAATGTTTCTAGATCATAATTATCTAAATAATATACTTCAAATTTATTTAAGAGTTGGGATGATTGATCAATTAGGCATATATGTTGACTATTGTTTAGATAATAATACACTGATTGTTGCTTAATTTTGAAATTTTCGTAAATGTATAGAATTACTTGTTCAAGTTATATGAGTGTCCATTTTTAGTTATTGATAGTTTGAGACCAATCTTGCAATCTCATTCTCTTTGAGGTTATTTATTTGTCTACAAACTTTTTTTTAGAAAGTCGTGTGGAGTTTTAATGAGATTTCTACATCTCATGGATAATTGCTATATTGGTCTATCATCATATTGTAGTAGTATACTACTATACAAATAAATTAGATTCTAATAATCACTACTTTCAGCCTTTATGGTCCTGTTTGGCAAACAGCTGATAGTTGTTGGCTGTTGGCTGATTGCATTGGTTGATTGTTGTTGACTGTTTGTATTGGCTGATTGTATTGGCTGTTTAGAAAAGTTGTGATTGATAAAGTTAGCTGATTCTAAAATTTTTTTTGCTAAAATTCCATCTATACCCTTTATCACTAATATGATAAATATGCATCAAATATTGGGACCAATAAGCTTTAGGATGGCATATGGTGTAAATTTAGACAACTTTTGGACAAAATGGTCTTTTTCACAATCAACCATTTACAATAAGCTACTCTCCTCAGCCTATTGAAAATTGGCTTATTGGAACCAATAAGCTAATAGAATGAGTTGTTTACCAAACACCCCAACAGCCTATTTCACCCTCTAATAAGCCAACTTTTGCAATAGGCCAATGAAAATGCTGTTTACCAAACAGGGCCTATATGTTAGTGATCCCTACTCTATTTTTGTATTCTGATAGTACAAAAAAAATAAAAATAAAAATTGTATGTTAATGGTACCAAATTTATCTTCACATTTTTTTTAATTTTTTTTATTCCTTTCTTATATTATTTTTTTGTTTCATTCATGCTTTTTAAATTGTTTTTTTATTCCTGTCTCCACATTGTTTTTATTTTTTTCATTAATGCTCCTAGAAAGGTTATGAAATGTAGTTACTAAAATAATTTTTAAATTATTTTTTTGAGAATCCGAGCAATTATTATGCTTTTTCTGAAGGAATAAAAGTGGAAAGATTGGGAAAAAAATCAGAAAAAATTGGGACAAACGTTGTGAATCATTAAAAATCACGCGGAAGTGTTGTGCTAATATAAGTTTTGAATCAAATGCAAGCCAAAATCTATGATATTTAGGGTCTACATTCGGTAGTGTCCCACCACAATACAATTTTTATTTTTTCTGGATCACCAAAATACAAAAATAATGTAGAGATTATTGGCATACAAAAGCTGAAAGTAGAGATTATTAAAATCCAATTTATATATATATATATATATATATATATATATATATATATATATATATATATATATGTATTGTAATTGTGGTTGTAAACTTCGATAATATTGAATGGTGAAATTACTTTTTTTTTACAAAAATGTTCAACTTTTACTGAAAAGTAGCTTAAGAGAAGGAAAAAAAGGGTCAAAATTATGAAAAGTATATACAAAGTGCCTAAACTAGGTATATTATTAGTATATATTGTTGTAGCTAGGTCGCAGTAGTGTTGCATGGCCACGCATTTTCATTAAAGTGCTTTCTCACAATCTAGATGTCCCTTCTCATGCACATTATTAATTATTTCTTTCAACTTAATTAAAATCCATTTTTAAGGACAACAACAAAATTTTAAAAATTCACATAAAGGGGTCACATAAATAGTATGGATCCATGCTTAAGGCATATTCTTTTCAGCATTTGTAAATTTGCAGATAATATAAATGCAATCTTATAGTTTTGACTTAACAAGGAAATAAATAATTGGGAATATGTGGGAGCATTTGAGACTTGAGAGTATGTAAGAATAATAAAGTGTTGCTAAAAGTAAAGAGATTAAGAAAATGTAATTAAAAGTCGAATTGCATATACTCCCTCCGTTCCATATTAACTGTCATTTTTGAAAATTATACAGTTAAATTTTGAAAATTATGACCATAAATATTTAAATATACACAATGATTTGTTATATTCAAAATTATTATCATTATATTTGTAACGAAAAATACTGTCCTAAAATATGTGCAATTGGCAATAAAATATTATATAAGAAATTATCAATCAAAAAGTAACATTGGAGATCGTGACAATCAACAAAATGACAATTAATATGGAACAAAGGAATTATATATAATTGGTGAAATATTCAAAAAATATATTACAATATGCTATTGAGATTCTAAAACTGTTGCACTTCGTTATAAAGTGTAGCACTATAGATATATGTAATAGTAACCCTAAATTTTATGTGAATTTTATAGGATGTCACTTTTGCTTTCTACTTGTAAAGTCACACCACTTGACTTTAGTACCTATGCTCGTAACTCTGGATTTTATAGCTTATATATAATGCATGAGGCGTGGTCCTCTCTCTTGAGTAAGGAAAATAAAATGGAATTAATGGTCCCTTCAATTTTCTTAGCTTTGTTCTACTTTTATTTTAAATAAATAGGTGTCTCGTTTATGGAGATTTGCATTTTAATATTGCATAATATGTAAGATAAGAGTACTTTAATAAAACTCTATGACAACATAGAATGTATTATTTTATTTTGGAAGATTTTATTGTTAATGTAATGTAGTCCAAAATTATGAGATAATCACAGTTATTTTCTTATATATAAGATGTATTATATCATACGTAAACTTAATGTACATAAAATGTCGGGTATTATGTTGCATACTCTAGTTAGCAATGAAAATAGAACAATTAATAATCAATTATTAAAATATACATAACTTGAAGAAAAGTTGAGCAACTATTAATATTATCCTATTTCATTTAATATTATCCTATAAATAATTTCATTTAAATTGCCACCAAAGTACAAATATATGCAGTTGAAATGTGATATATTGTCCATAAAAAAAGTGATATATTGTATAGCTTTCACTATATAGCTTCTAGATTTTGTTGAACCTTCTTTTTGGTTAAGTTGAAAAGATGAGAACAAATAATGACATTTTAGTTATTATTTACCATGGTTTCCTCTATTTTACTTCTTTTCTTTTTATACCTTTCTTGTCTTCTTTTATTTTTCTTTTTTCCCTAGTATGGTTGTAGGTATATATGTGACCACTTTTGAAATTTTAAGAGCTCAATGTTTTAGGTGAAAATAGGAAGGAATAAAACTTACTTGTCACACTAAAAAAGCCTAGAAAGTCTTGTTGGTTTTATCCATTTGCCTTATCTCTTTGATTTAAGAGTCATTTTCACTCTTGCATTTGCTACATCACTTTCAACCTTGCATATATACAATATAAAATATCATATTAAACTACACAAGTTAGCTTGTGTGATCACCATAAATTATTTGTTTTGTCTTTATTTTCACTTAATATATACATATCTTTGGGTCCCTCTTTCTCTCTATCAAACTTTATGTGCTCATTTGACTCATTATTAATAAAAGTTTTTAATAATAATAATTCTCCACTTCTTTTTTCCTTCAAAATATTTATAGTTATGTTTATAGCTATAAAATATGTGCACTTAATTTCTGTAAGTTATAATTGATAATTTCTCGTAATCTATCACATAAACTTATTGATCATTATGAAATTTAGCGTAATAATAATTTTCTTAAAATATAATCTCATAATTGATTAGAAATATGCTGATAGAAAATAATAACCAAGTATAATATTCAGGAATATAAAAAAAACCCTCAAGTGGAAGTCATTTTCTTCATAATTACTTATATTACATTAGAAAAGGGTCATAAAACTTCCTAATGGGATGAGTTTTCTCAAATTTATGGTGGTGGTCATCTCCAAATCCTCTTTTATTAACATAATCATATTGTGGTCCTCCCCCCCCCCCCCCAAAAAAAAAAAAGCATTTATTGTGGTAGCAGTTGGGAAGATGCAATTGGTCTGACTAATTTGTACCCACATTGACTTTATTATTATTATTATTAATAATAATAATAATAATAATAATAATACTATTATTATTATTATTAAATAAAAATTCATATCAAGTGTCATTTCCGAGATATATCAGTAATTTACCTAAAATAAAATTGATAGATAGTTAGTTAAATGATTAAATTACTTAAAATTTAACAAAAAGGAAAAGGAATTACATGTTATATTACACACCCATCAATATAGTCCCATTGAACGAGAACCACACGAATAAATATTACAAATATCTAAAGCTAAACTTCGGATCAATTAGAATCAGTATTTCGAAATCAAGAAAGATAGTTAAAACTCATTATACCTCCCGAGCTTCTTTTTTATTAAGTACTAGATAATGAACAATTTTTAAATCTAAATTCAATTAGAACTATTCTTTCTAAATTACAAAATTTGGGGGTAAGACTGATGCATCAGACCCTTCATACCTTACCTGGGCGGGATTTTGAAAAATTGGTTTTGACGTTTGTTTTATGTAAAGTTAAACCTTGTCCCTTAAGAAATTATTAAGGTGGGTTAATGGCACCATCCAAAGGAAAAGATGGAGCATATTAATCAAGGAATAAAATTGTTAATCACTTTTATAAAACCAACAAGTTTCGTGCCCAATTATGTAATAGTTAATGCAAATTAAGTCTAAAGATGGGTTATTATCACAAATATGCATGAATATCATTTTATGGGGTCATCATCAAGTGGTAAGATAAGCATTTGTTCATGTAAATATCTATCACCTACACCTAAATTACCAATAATTCAAAGCTTAGATACTTCTAGATATTAGATCTGAATAATGTGTTCAAACTTTAAATATACACCTCAGAATTTAATATCTTGAAAGAAAAAAATCGAAATATTGATGAAATATGGTCAATATTTATGAAATTTTGTAAACCGGTTGAATATTTGATATCTATCGGACTTGTATCAAGAGTCACCGAGTTATATATTTCCTCCATCCTTCACAAAATACATATTGTTTTAACCAAAGTTTGCAAAAGTAATATATTTTCCACTTTACATTAATTCAACCTCCTTTGAAAAAGTAAAAGGTGAAAAAGAAGATGAATAAAAAAGGAAAAAATGAATAAACAAGAAAAATAAGAGGAAAATAAAATTGATAAAGATAAATTTGATGAATTAATAACTAATATATTATTAAAATTATAAAGTGACAGATATTATGAAAAAAATACTTAAAATGACATATAATATGAAAGTGAAGGAGTTATATTCTATTTTTTAATAATAGGATTTTTTTTTTACAAAGAAAATAATAATAGGATTTTTAATGTTAGAAGTCCACTGTAGTATTACTATAAAAAACAGTCAGTTGTAATAATGGTGCATGTGTGCCTTAAAGAGCCTTATCCTTAAGTTACAATTAGAAACTATAGCCTTCCAAAATAGAAACTTTAGAATACAATAATTTATGGAATTTGTGGACTATATAAGACCTTTCAAATATAAATTCATCAAAAACATATAAATAAACATAATAACTACATACAAAAACTAAAATATACTTGTAGAAGGTCCCAGATGTTCTCATTATAGCATTCAGTTTCACATTGTATTAATTGTCATAGAAATTATAATAATAAAAAAAAGGGAATTGCTAGGATGAGATGATCAAAACCTTGCTTTTGACCCCCCCAAAAACCTATATTTTATAGTTGGAGTTTAGCAATAATTGTAAGCCAACTGTTTAAGTTAATAGTAGTAGTATTGATGATGATGATTAAAGCCAAAACCCATATAAAATTTTGTTGAAGTTGATGTCTTTTGATAGTGACAAATTGCAAGCTATTGACATGATGCTAATTTTACTAATACAACATCAAAGCATTCATTTCTAAGATCAAACCTTAATTATCCATCTATTCAAAAATATGTTTTGGTTTTCACCATTTAAGATCCTTAAACGATACTTTGGCCGTAATTCATACTCTCATAAATATACCTTTATGTAATATGGTAATTTCATGTAACAAATCGATACATATCAGACAATCCAAATGTAGTATTATCAATCAAAGTGTGCAAACTTTAACCTAAAAGAAATTAAATAGTACAATTATTATACAATCAAGAGAGTACGTCCACTTCATGGGTGGATCTACATGCATGACCACCCTTAACCCAAAAAAAATTATAAATTACAGCTAATATGTTTCCAAATGAGCGAAATAATGCATTTGGCACCCCTGATACAAAGACCTAAATTGACTATTCCTTCCCATTGTTTTCATATTGTGGTAGCATTAATTCCTTAACACAAATAATAATTTATTATGTGAAGAATTATCGGATTAAAAAATAAATTACAAACTATAAAAATGTCAATAAGCGGGTCATAATAAAATAAAAATGGGTGACAAATACATTATCTTGTATTTACTGTATGCTTGCTGAGTGAGAGTGGGACCAAAATCCAAATTAGAAGGCTAGAATTTGGTGTCCTAGGGAGAGAGAGAGAGAGAGAGAGGGAGAGAGAGAGAGATTGATTTGAAAAGGGAACCACTTTGATATATTTGAGTATGTTTAGGGCCCAACCAACCACAACATTGTCTAAGCAAATATAAATTTCCCAAGACACAGACAACCTAGTGGGCATCAGTGGATAAGAGAATCATTAAGGCATATTATTGGGAATCAAACCCATTAATTCATTCATTAACCTAATTTTATCACATAATTATAAAACATATTTATCCAGATCTTGTTCTTCAATTAGATCACCTATTTTGTTTCATGTATTAATCTAAAAACAATACCTGTCAAAATACATCTGAATCTCCTCGTACCTTTCCAAATTGAAATCCACATTATGCAACCCTTTTGCAGGGTTCCTTTTGCAGGGTTTGGAAAGACCCGGGTAATTTTACGGTTTTACCTCCGCAAACATCACTAGTGCAGGAAAACGACTGTAAAATTTCGGGTCATACCCTCATAGGAAGCAATGTAATATTAATACAACAAAATATGACCGTTTGACATGTGAGAACTGGGGAAGCAAAAATGCCCTGAATTTTCAGATGGGCTTAGCTACTACTACCTACATGATGACAACATCCAGTATAAGCTCAGGTAAAACTTTGAGAACCCACCAAACTAACTACTGTTTGAACTTCTTGTCATTCCTGGTCTTCTTTCTGAACTCGCGCTTGTCGTCAGAGTACTGTTTTTTCCTCAGCAGGTTGCTCAGGGCGGCGTTCACAGCATCTGCAGCAGCAGAGAAAATGTCGGTCTCTGCAGAAACGCTGCCTTGTAGTTTCTCTAGAAGCTTCTCACCACCCGGGATCTCCCCGTCATCCAAGACCCGGGGTTCGGGACCGGATTCAGTTTTGTGGAAACCCGATAAGAGTCTGACCCGAGCCAAAGATGTGGCCTTTGAACCGGGTAGATTAGATGCACCTGTGACCATCCATAGGAGGTCTCCAGAGGAAGACATCCCGAGGTTTGTGGGGATGAATGTTTCGCCTGGTATCCGAACCATCTGCAGAAAACCCGTCATGTGTAAGACTAAGAGTCAGCGGTATTATTGAGTGTAGAATTTGTCTGATTTATTAGACAAATGGGGCACAGAAATCGGAAAAATCAGACACTGAAAAATAGACATATCTCTACAGCTGATGCTAGTTGTTCTGGAATTTTGCTAAAATGTTGGTACAGCAGTACATCTCCACATTTATCTAGCAATCTCTCATAATTGGCATATTTTTGTACTGGGGTCCTTGTTTAGGCAGGATCCACACGGGATGTTTTTGTCGTATTTTCTACAGGAGAAAGCATTTCAGAAAACAGAAAGTGTTTAAAGTTTGCATTAAAATGCTACGAAAACCCGAGCCTTTCTTCTCCTTATCAGGTGTCTGAGTCCAGTACTTGCACCTAACTATCGAGTATCTACAATTAATCTCCAGCTTTAAAGTAAAAGCATATTTACAATTATCTCTAGCATAGGTAAGATTGAGTATAATCAAACAATCGGGTTCCCTTGGAAAAAAGGGGGGGAAAAGCATCGGCAGTCAAATGTTCTTCAACGTCACTTCTGCTTTTGCAACGTATCGCCCTCCCCATCCAAAAAAAGGAAAAAAGGGGGGCAATACGAAGGTGGGTAAGAGATAGTGGGAAGAGTTGATTGGCTAATATCGGTATAAGCATACCTTCAAAACTGAAAGTACTCGGGCTGATAGGTCACAGCTTAACAGCAATATTCCTTGCAAGCTAAAAGAATGAACACCAAATTACATTAGAAAAGTGAAATTTGAGATAAGAATATAAGTTAGCTTTTCCAAAAGGCAAGATTAAGCAGAAGAACGTGGAAAAGAAAGAATCAAAGAACCAACCAAAGATGAAAAGACTTGCCTTTGAATTGCAACTGCTACTAATGAACCGTCGGATGTGGCACATAGATCGGTAACAGCAGGATGGCATTCCTCTGAAAGACCTGCCTACAAAAACCATCTTCGCGTTAGCCTTTACCTTAGCTTAGGTTCAATCTCGATGATAGTTTCTTGTACGTCTCTTGGAATCAGTCTTTTAGCAGGCACTAATGCATGCTAAGGTGAGAGGTTTTCTACATTGGAGGTTGTTATTGCTTCGATTTCGATGACGGTATTCTGTGGGTCCCTTGGAATCAGTCATTTTGTAGGCAATGATGATGTCCGCCAAGGTCAGGCTGCCTACATCTAGGTCTCGACAAACCCAGGACTAGTGGGACCCACTCTGGGTGTTGTTATTGTTAGTCTCGGTGTCAAAGGGGAAGCAATGTCTTTAGAAATATCAAAAGGTGAACTCAACCATTCAAATGATATCAAGATACATAATATACACTAATGGTCCTACCTCTCTTCCAACTTCACTTCTGCAGAGAAGTGATCCCGATGTAACATCCCACAAACAAACCTGCAGAAACAAAATTGAAAGGGTGATTTTAGTGATCTTCAAATAAGTAAACATCACACGGTTCTGGTATTAAGGAAGGATGTTATATTGTTCAAGAGCACTCATGACAAGATTTTACTCACCATCGAATCACCACTTCCTGACACAAGAAAGCCCTCTGGGAATTCTGAGTTGTGCACAAAAGTAAGACAAGATACAAACCTGTATAGACGTTAATCAATTTTCAGTAGTATGCAGAGTAGCAGAGGGAATAAAAGCCTACCAACTTCTAAACCATGCTTTTTGTTGAACAGCAAAGTATTAGAAGGTAGGTGTATACAAAAATACAACTGATTTAGCATCGAATTTGATCGGTAGGGCACTCTCAGAGCAATGCCTACATAGATAACTCACGGATTATTTTCCTTCGATCATTAAACAATGTCCTTCTGAATTGTATAAGGAGGTTGTGTGTGTTGATCCTCATTTAACTCCCCTCATAAGATCAGGGACAGGACTTTATTGATTGAAATTGGGAATAATACTGACGCATTGTGAGTTCATTTGACAAAGTGTCCCGTGTTGTGTAACTTCTACATGACTATACAACATCATGATCTCCCCCACTCTCTATCCCGAATGACCCACCTGATCTAGACCCAAAAAATGACAATTAATTGTCCCAGAATGAGGCTGAACCTGAACGGCTGATTGACCCAAATTTATATCTTTTGCAATGTTATTCCTTTTTGCAAGACAGGCTCATTGGACTAAAATTAAGCAACCCAACCCAAAAATGACACGGTCTGAACCTAGTCAAAATCCAGTTCAATTCATGAATATCACTCGGATGGGAGACATCACGATTCTGTGTTGAAACGTCGCGTTCAAGCATAAATACTCTTGTACTGCCACAGTGAAGGATGCAACATCTCAGGCCAGAATGTTCTCAAAAAAGAAGTTCAAAATCAAAAGAACGGGAGAATATGCCATGTACTGCCCTCCTAAGAAAGATGCGCGTTCATGTTGTTTCACTGATCACTCTTAAGAGTTTGCATCTAGAAGGGAATGATTGCTCCATAAAATTCTCATGACGAAAATAAAACGACAGAGAAAGAGGGTGAAGAAGCAAGGCAATCTCACTCTGAATGTCCAAGACAGAAACTCTGAATCTCATGGACTCCATTCATTGGGTTCTTTGGGAACACGCTGACCTGTCACATGAAAGACTATATAAACAAAATATCGAACAGAGAGTCTAAATGCTCATTAGAGGTGGGTGGCTGTAAGATTACACGAATTTTGAAGTCTCGATCAGCACTGACAATGAACCGCCCGTCTGGTGAGAATTCCTGGAGGAGGAGGAAACTACCACTTAAGAGCAAGATCGAGCCAATACAAGAAAAGGAAAACACGGGCATATCGGTAATTAACATACCAAACTAGTGATAATGCTACAGTAATGTGCAAAAATAGCAACTGCCTTGCTGTTTGAGAGGGCTTGGTTTTCGGCAAGGCCTGCAAGATCGACAACCCAAACAACTCCAAATTTGTCTGCAAAGCACACGTATGTTTCGTCTTTGGTTATTGCAACTGCACTGACCCTTTTCTCTGAATTTCTGTCCCATCAAGATTGTTCAAAGAATCAAAGTAAGGAACCAAACCAAACGATAAAACATAAGGTTCGAAACTAGATTAGTGTTCTTTTCAAGGGTGAATTTAGGTTGGATAGATTTTGGTAAAATACTCATATTACACATTACCCAAATTTACCCAACTTTTCCAAGATTTTATGCGTTTTCCCAATACTTTGTCAACCAATATTTACCAAAATCTGCCCGACCTAAATCTAACACACAATGAACCCCAAAAGCATAATAATGTACATAAGAGTTTTAACGGTTTAACCTGAACACAACATCAAGGGTATTGAAGAATTGGTGACAACTTAATGATGCAAACAGGCTAAAGGGAAGAAACTTACACAGTACCAAGGCACTTCCAACTTTTGACACTCCATATCTTAACGAGTTTGTCATCACCAGCAGACACCAAAAGGTTTCCTTTTTCACTGAAACGCATCGCTCTAATAGAATCTTTATGCAGCATCTCTTTGCAGTCATCTGCTAGTGACACTAAACAGTCTTTACTGCAAAGTAACAAACCAGAAATTTGAGAACCCTCTTCCAGGAATGCCTTCAATAACCCGACTACTTTTTCAGTTGCACAATATGTTTTTCTACGACCTCAGATTGCTGGTCAGATGTCACTTGTATTACTACATTAATTAATCAAACACGAAACTCAACGGTAAAGACCATGATTATCTGACATAGAAGCGATACTGATCTTCAACATTTCTTCAATGATTGATGAGTGTTCCAAAAGTATGAGCTTTTCTAGATGTTTAGGTCAGTAAAGCTACTTGCAAACAAAATAACATCTAGGAATACCAAAACGAAAACCAATACTCCAAAATCCCACCAAAGCAATGTATGGTGTAACAATCTTTCCCCTAAATTTTGCAATTTTGAGAGACTAGTTCCAATTGACCTGAGATTAGAAATTGTTTGCTACCTATTACTTCATGGAAAATGATATCTAGAAATATATCTAGGAATTTCAATTAAAATAAACATTTCACATTTCACCTACTCAATTCATGTAATTCTTCCCAGAACTTCAAGGAGCCAACTTTTCCAGTTGCCCCATAAGTTTTCCATCTAAATCAGACTGCTTCTCACCAATAGCAGTTACATAATTTATAAATAAATAACAAAATAATAATACATTCAATTTATTTCTTCAATAATGAGTGCTTCTAACTCCAAAGTATCCATCTTTCCAATTACTTAAGTCAGAAAAAACTTCAATTTTTCATCAAATTTACCCACTCATCCCAAAAATCCATGAGAATCCAGAACCCTAACTAACCCCACATACAAATTTCAGAAATCTCCATCAGAAACGAGCATAAAACAATTACTGAAGCAAAAAACTAGGGTTACCCGAGATCGAATAATCGGAGTTCGGAACCAACTGCAACTGCAACCGATTGATCAAAAGGGTGAAGCGCAATTAGGGCAGGAGCGACTTCAGTGGGTGAGTTGGAATCTCTGTCATCCATGGCTTGCGCATCCTCAGTTTCTCTCTCCTCTAAATGGGTTCCGTTTGTTTCAGTCTTGCATTCTTCCTCCATTGATTTGTTGTTCACCAAAGCTTCAAGCTTCAAATCTCAGAGTGACTATCTGGAACAAAAAGACTTCGTTTTTGTTTAGGGTTTTGCAGGGTTTAGCCATTAGCATAACTGCATAGGTGCGTAAACTGCTGTGTGTTATCTGGGTTGGGTTGGGCCTTGACCGGCTGAACGTGGCCCGACCCGACAATCAAGCAAGGGGGTCATTTTTTTTTTTTTTTTGAGAAAAAAGGGGGTCATGTTTTTACGTGGGGAGAAGTGGAGAAATTGGATCAAATAACGTTTGAAATTAGGGATTTTTTTAAAAAAGTTGAAAAGGAAAGAAATATATTTAAATTTTACGCCCTCTTCTTTTATACGGCTGGTTGGCTGCGATGTCACAACATACTGCACTTTGTCAAAACTCACCACAATTTCCCATAACACACCACAATCTACTTTTTCAAATTTACAATTATAAAAAAACAAAATTTACCACAATTTACCAATAATTCACAAACAATTCCACCACACCAACCACAATTCCACCACACCGCACCGCGTCATACCGCAACCAACGGTATTAAAGAACAGAGCCAGTTTTTACATTTATCCTAATTTACGGTGAGATGCCCTCATACAATAATTAGGATTGTTTTCAATTTTTGCCTCTCTTCGTCCTAGTTTGTTTAATTATTTTTCTTTTATTTAACTCTACCCTTCTCAAGTAAACAGCACAACACCAATATATTACATACTTTTTCCACTTTTTTGTTTGTACACTTTCATATATATCGGACCTTAAATATAAAAAAGGATGAAATTTGTATCTAGTTTTTTTTTTTTCCTTTCCTTTTTTCATATTCTTCGAGCATGTTCCATTTCCAAGGAAAACATGAAGTGGAAAGTAAGAAAGAAATACGAACTCAAAACCGGTGGGATTGCAGTTTGAAAATTGGGATGGATAAAAAATTCTATAAAAAGGACTAGTTTGTAAAAAAAGGTGAAATTAGTAAGAAATCACTAACCAAAAGATGCACAATTGTTGTTTTGTTAAATATTTGGCAATCCCATTCAATTGAGTTGAATGCTGTTAGAGAGTAATGTTCTTTCATCAAAATGTTTCTATCGTTCACAAGTCTATAACCGATCCTTTTCAACATTGTTAGTTTGCACATTTGAGATGCAATACATGCCGAAGAGTTTAGAGTGTTGGAGGACTTGTAGTCTTTGGTTCTACCGAGCTTCGGAAATCGTCATAAGTTAAGGATATTCAATTGAGATATCTCTGCAATATGAGTCTAATTCAAACAACAATACCATACCAAAGGGCTACTAGAGAAAGTACACTTGAAGCAAATAGCATTGAAAATCACTCCAAATAATCCCAACATAGGCCTAAAACAAACTGCTGTTCATTCATTCATTCATTCAACTTCACCTGCTCAAAGAATGTAACCCACTTCTTTCAACATAAAAACTTTACATTCCACATCCATCAGTCACCTATATAAACTTCCTCAACATGACAACATCTCAAGGCCAAGAGAAAAACAAGACACCTAAAACAGAACTACAAACAATTTCAAAGGGGAGAAACACATTACAAAAGCAAAGCAACCTTCCCCACTTCAACCACTTTGTGTTCTTTTTTTGTCCTCTTTTAATGCAGAGGGATTATGCTGTGCCAAAGCTTCAACAGACCATTTTTACAACACACCTCTAGATTCTCAACTGTGTACATCCCAATATGGTTCCCCGGCACCTCGACATCGGTGCTAGCCGCCGCCACACCGGCCTCTCGCTCGCGACGCTCAGCACGTCGACGTCGGACGTCAACTTCAGGTCCCGGTAGCATCTCTCGGGCCTGACGCCCCCGACCACATAGATCTCCCCGCCGAGCCCGATCATGGCCGACCCGATCCTCTTCCCGAGCTCAGATGCCGAGATCACCACTTTCCTCCTATCGCCCTCCTGCCTGTAGATCACGCCATTGCTCAGCACGTAGAGGACGCCCTTGACCACTGCCATGGGGCCCTCGGGCCACCCATAGTCCTCCACCACCCAACCTTGGGACGGCTTCTCCAACACCTGCACCATCGAGAGGCCCTTGTGGACAACGTGCATCTTGCCCCCGATCACCACCCCGGAGCAGGCTAGGCTGTGGGTGTGGGGCAGGTCCGGGATCGAGACCCACACGTCTCTCTCTGGATCGTACATCTCCGCCTGAGCGATCGACCTCCGGCAGCTCGTGAAGCCCCCTGCAACGACAATCTTCCCGTCCACGACGCAGCATGCAAACATGGCGCGGGGCACCAGCATGGGAGCGCACTGGGCCCACCTTTTCATAACTGGGTCGTACGACCACACTTCATCGGTCGCAAAGCTTCCGTCATGATCGCCGGTCAACGGGTCGACCGCGTCACTTCCGCCGCCCAGCAAGTAGAGCTTCCCGCCGACGGAGACGGCCCCAAAGTGAGCGAGGTGCCGGACTTTTGACGGGAGGACCGGGATCGTGATCCAGATGTCATTCACGGGATCATACAGTTGCCACAAATTCTCAGGCTCAAAAGCACAAACACACAGGAGTTCTTCGGTTGAACCAACCTCTTCCCTAGCCTTGAACAGCTCTGAGCTATGGATGGCGGCCCTCCAAGAGTGGCTTACGAGCTCTAGCTTGGGATAGAGATGAAATGGAACGTGGGCCAGGCACCTCAAAGCTACAGCATCCGGAAGGCCTTCAATCAATACCGACATAATAAGAGATATCACATACGTTTGATGTGCAGCGCTGGCTTCTCTGCTGGTTCAAGCCCTAGGTGAAATTCCGAGAATAACAACAGTAAGAAGAGATATCAAATACACACGCATAAGCTCTAGCTACTCAAAAAAGATTCCATGTGGACAAAAAGGATCCATAAAACAAGACCAATGATTTCCAGAATACCAATACTGATCCTAGTCGTTCTAACATTATCAACCAACATCATTAATATCAACAGACTATCAAACAAATATATTTAAGAACAGAAATATTTGCAGATCAATGTGTAGGCTTCTATAAAGACCCTTTGTTTCACATTTTCAGTTAGCTATCTGCAGTGCTAGATTCCTCTACAGAAAACCTTCTGGAACATGTGTTTCTTACCCTTGTTTGTAACCAGATTTCACGGATACCCTCAAATTTCAAGCCTCTATTCATGCACCAAGCCATCGAATCATCCTTTTATAAAACAGATATTGACGCTACATCAGTTCCCAGTTCAACAAGTAAACTGTCCATGCAGAAGGTTGAGGGTGTTACAAGATACTAAGTTAGTGTGAACCGAAATAAGGCACCTGAAATGATCCACACTCACAATTCCCACCAGAACGAACCGCCCAAAAACTTTTACAAAAGTAGATATCGTCCAACCTTAATCAAGCTACAGACAAAAAGGGAAAGAGGCCCATACAGACAGCAAACCCACATCTAATGCCCACTGGAACAAAAAACCCAAAACATTTACAAAAGTAGATATGAGTAGCACTAAAAGTGCATTTGACATCATTTCAGGCATAGCAAATTATAGTGCAAGCTACTGTTTAAGACTGTTTGCAGAATTTGTAACATATCAGAATTTACAAGATGCATCTTGCACAGAAGCCTCAGACTTCAGAAAAGCAAGGATGAACTCTTGTGACTTGGTTTTAAAAGAGACATTATTTGTTTTGTTCAAATAATTTCAATTAAGTTTCCAGTTGATGACAATTGCTTTAACTTCTCATCAGGACTGCACAAAACTATACAGAACACAAAATGTGGGGAGAATTACAAAATTGTTCCTGAAAGCTGAAAAGACAAACCATTGACTCCTCTTTATACCCTCTTGCTTTGGGCCCAGGGGATGTTTCAGTTGGAATTTGTTCCTCAAACGAAGAAATGCAAGTTAAAATTTAGCTTTGAAGTCGATTACATATGGACAAGACTATCCACTAGGCCACTACCATTGTAAAGATTCTAAGGCATCATCAAACATGTCCACAAAGAAATGAGCGAACAAAAGAGAAAAGATCCAACTTTTCCATGGTTCACTACTATACATGCACCCATGGTCTCACACTCTCACCATTGGTTTCTCTTTTATAATTGCTTTTCACAATAAAGGAGAGCAACAAACTCTTGCTCCTTAATACAAACAACAACACCATCCTAGGTGAAACACGTTTGAGCGTGGTCTGGGGATCCAAATGTAGGCAGCCTTACCCCCATTAACAGAAGTTCATGGAGAGACTAATTCCGACGGATCCACAGAAAAAATAACTTCAAAAACCACTTTGGAAACCAAGGACAAAGAGAGGAAACTCAGGTTCCAAAGATACTTGGCGCAATTGAGAGTATGAAGCTATGCTCACCATGCACGTGGGAAGGGTCCATACCTCATGTATGAGATAATGAGACTACCCATAGCAGGCGCATAGGCAACTAATTCTACAGAATATGTACCAGCCAGTCCCATACATCAAACTGTAAATCTAATCAAAATCCACCAGGCTCAATCTTTCGTATCAATTGATATGAATGCACTTTAACGACTCAAGGTTCAAAAGCAGGCATCAAACTTCAATATTTGGTCAAGATAGCAGAGAGCTAGCCACTCATTTCATTAATCACATTAAGCAAAAGCAAGGTAGTAAGTAGTGGCTGCAATACTGCATGGCATTCCTCGTATTTAACCCACAACATAAACCCTTTTATATCGTACATGTGTCTATGTATCACTAAACACAGGTGTATCTATGGAACTTGTGTCTCTTCTTTACTCCTTACGTCAGTGGTCCCACTCTCACGAACCTTACAGAACTTCATGTGGCGGGTTGAACTCTGAACAACATCAATTCAATGCAATATTTATGGATTTCAACTGTTTACAAGGTCATTTCCTTAACATATATCATCTGGTTATAAGCTTCTGAAGCCGACATTAGGAAAAAAATATTATTGATTCCCACAACAAATGTTCTTGCTATCCTGAAAGGTGACCGTGAAATTATTCCAAAACCAAGGAAACCCCAACGAAATCCCATCCCACCCAAAAAGACACTGATCCCAGGAAACAAATGACCCTGCTGCTCTCAAATGATATAGTTTTAAGAATCAACAAACACATTCCAGAATCACATTTCAATTTTTACGGTCGATTGAGCTTGTGCCTCTTGCAATTGCAACAAACTTAAAACATCCACGCCTAAGAGTAAGATAGAGATGAGGAGGAGGACGAAAAAGATAATCAATGGCTTTGGTTAGGGTACCTAGGTTACAAAAAAGATCACAGCTTCAGATTTTAACTCTCTTGACCGCAATTTTGCACACTCACACCAGAATTCCTTCACATCTATAACATGCATAATGACTTTCGATCAAGCTTTGGTAGAACAAAAGAATAACAACAAAATTGCCAACAACTCCTTCCAACACAACTTATGAGGAGATGAAACTGGAAAAAGATAACAAAACCATGAAATCCAAGGGGCCAACTCTATCATGAATGTACTTAAGCACATCATTAGAACTATAAACCTTACCATTTACCAACCATAAGCAACAATCGACACCACATTAATGATAATCAGCAAACGTACAAACAAAACCCTAACCTGATACACCAATTTCACAAATCAATATACAAAAAAAGCAGCGCAAAACAATAACAAACAAATACGTAATCAAGCATCATCAAGTCTTACAGTGTCAGTTGCACAGATTAGTCAAACAAATCCATAAACAATTACCAAAAAAGAGCCATAATCAACGAATTAGACCTCATCAGAACCGGAATTCTAAACGATTTAAAAAAGGATTCAAAATTGCTGAACTAATCACTGATTCACATCCATCTACACTTGCACAAAACAAACAAATTCAAGAATCAAATTCATACAGACAGAGAGAGATATGCATAGATAAGAACCGGTACCTTGGCGCCAACGAACGAACTGCTTTCTTGAAAAAGATGAACAAGAGAGAGAAAGCGACTAAGAACACGGCGTCGCCGACAATCGCACCACCGCCGGCCGACGTTGAACCGCCGTCTAGAGAGAGAAAAAGAGAGAGAGAGAGTTTTAAAAAAGAAATCTGGGTTTTAAGACACCGAAAATGTCGATTTTATCTGCATATATCGGCAAATTAATAACATTTCCAACAAAATTTAACAAATTTTTATTTTATTTTGTCTTTCTTCGAAAATATTAATTAATTAATATATTTATTTTTCTTTTGGACAGAGAAAAGCCTGAAGATGTGGGTTTATAGGGTTCGAATTCGATGCGGAAAATTGTGGGCGGATGAGGGAGATTAATATAAAAAGAAAAAAGGGTTGTTATTTATTTATCAACGGTTGGATTGGGTTGAGGTTTGCATCTGAGCCGTAGATATTTTTTAGAGGGGTTTTTGTTTATTTAACTTTATTTGACTTGTGAAAATGGAAATGGAATATTTGAGGGGATGCCTTTGGGATAATTCAGTAGGAATCCCGAATTTTTGGACGACTGAATTTGGTTGTTTGAAATTGAAAGCTATGTGTATGTAACGTGTGTATCAAGGCTAATTGTGTTGGATACTTTTAGGAAGATATTTTATTGAAAAAACTTTAGAGAAGATTAATTATTTAGCGGGTAAAATTATTTAGGGTAAGTTTGGTTTGTCAATAACCCCAGGAAATGGTTAATTTTCCCGGATTAACTTATTTTCCCCATGTTTGGATGCGGGTTGACTTTGGCAAAGTTTTCACGATACACCCGCTATCTTTTCCATTTTTCTAGGAAAAATTTCCCTTAAGAGGGGCTAAAGAAATTTTTTCCCATGAAAATCTTACCATGAGAAATTTTTCCATTGGGATTTCTACTAAACACTTCCTTTGTTTAAAGTTTTGACTTTGGAGTAGATTGATTGTCGATGTTACAATTACACCCTATTTTTTTGGATGTTGGGTACATTTATGTTACCTTCTATTTAATTTTTCCTACATTACTTATCTCTTCTCAAATTAGTTTATCTACCTTCAATAGTATATATATATTTAAAAATTTATATATTTAGTAAGCGAGGACTAATTTGACTTGTTACTCACAATACCTTATTCAAATTATAAAATATATATTTAAAAGTTCATATATTTGAATGATATGAATAATCTAATTTACCTTCCTAAACATTATTCTACCTACCAACTGGAGCGCACGAGACCTAGGGTCTACAAGAATTGATAGAGAATAGGCCAAGGATCACAAATTTGTTGTGGATGATGGAAATCCACTCATATCAATCATTCAACACCAACAACTATTTTTAGGGTTTTTGCAAAAAAAAAAAAAAAGAACAAAAAACAAATGGATATGAACAACTCTATAGAGAATTCACTCATCAAGTTAAACTAGGATAATCAATAATCTTACACAAGGAACTTCCACAATCTCACCAAGAAGTGAAGAAACATCACATACTCACAAACAGAAAGACCCACACAAGCAATTCCATAAAGGATTAGTTTTTCATTAATTAAGGTTTCAAACACCCATCAATTACAAACTGTCAAGGGAAAGGATTTTGAGGTTAAGCTCTATATGTTCTAAGTTTCTAAAATGACCCAAAATGAGGTCTTACACGTATATAGGGGGGATTACAAAGGAAAAGAAAGAAAGAAAAGTGCAGATCTGAAAATCGCGAGGTGCCACAAACTATGTTGTGTATACCACAGTCTGTGGTAACCTATTTTTGCCATTTTTTGGTTCGTCTGAATGAGGTCACGAGCATGACCTAGCTTCTTAGGCCCAAAAATCAAGGAAGATCGTATCGGGGGGGGGGGAGTATAGGAGGGGGGACACTGGCATGACCCAGGAGGGTCATGGTCGTGACCATGGATCACTTCCTTACTCTTCTTCCATTAGACTTCCTCATATGGTCTTCAACCTGACCCTTACGTGAGTAGATTGACCAAAATATCCCTTGGTTGCCAAAAGGACCAAAATTCCCTCGGGTTGGTCTCTCTTGGTTGTGAAATGACCGAAATACTCTTGACTTGATTCTTCTTCGTTTGGTGCCTAGATTATGAGAATCGAGCGTCGTTATTCGTGCCTGAAAATCATGAGGACCCTTAGAAGACCCAAGAAGGCTCTCGATGAGGATTCAAAATTACGTTCTATGGCCTGTGGTCTTCCTTAAAGTGAACATCATTCCCCTTGATGACCAAAACGAACCTCCAAGGACCCGAATCCACCTTGGAATGAATTTCATAACCAGGTTTGTCTCGAGGAGAGGGGAGTGAGGCTTTAACTGAGTCGGTAACCAGAGGTGGACCAAAATGGAACGTAACCCAATATGTTTCACCAACACTTACACAACCTTACTTACCTTTTCCACCTAACCTTCCCTCTAACTATCCTACATACGAAAAGAATAGGACCTTTGTTAAGATAGGGCTTCCATCACAAACACCTTCATCATGCTATGAAATTGGTTGTTAGAATTGGAGATTCACTACCAAAACACAATAGTGCGGAATAATAACAAATATAATGAAGTCGAACACAAGGATTTAACGTGGATAACCCCAAAAAAAGGGGAAACCACGAATGATGCACTTGAACCATTTGGGGATTTACAACTTAGGAGTTACAATGGAAGTTTTGAGAACTAACAAGAATACCCATCCTAATTCTCACCCGCCATTCTCCCTTACCCTAAAACATAAGGACACTTCCAACCCTTATCATGTGTAGTGTTTAATCATCTTATAATAATGATATTCAAGCCCCAATAATACAACATTATATAGGCTAATAACTAAGCAAATTAAAGGCTTTTAATAAGCATCCTCATTAGTTCCTCATAAGTGTCTTGTCATAATTAACATAATTAACATGTGCTAAGTATCAAAGCTCACGAACTTAAAGGGTTTCTTGTAACAAAATAAAATGCCCTGAACAAGAAAACTGCAAAACCTCACTAACACGGTTCATGTCAACCTAGACACAACCAGTATCACCCGTTTTCAGTATTTTCTTGCTCGTTGGACCTACACATGACGCATATTATGTCTATACATGTCCTTGTTGACCTTCACATGTTCGATACTTATCTTGACTTCCATGAAATTGATTAACCCGAGCCTTGCCTCCATTGGACTCCACATCTCAACAATTTTAGTAACGAGAAATAATGTATTACAAGTGACTATATGTACATTTGTCGCCTTAAATTATGGTAATTGTCATTACCACTATTAATAACAAGAAATACCCATTATCTTTGTAGAAAAAAACTATGAATAGATTAAGTTTGAGAGCTTATCCAAATTAATTTTTAATTAGTAGCTATTTTCAATTAGTAAAAAGGATTTGGTTTTCTGATTTCTCCCTTGTTACTTACCTTAACTTTTCCCCTAATTTGTATAAGTTAAATAATAACTTTGGTACTTATCCAAAGTTCAATTTGAATCATTAGTTTGGTCATTCACAAGCATAAAAATACAATGATGGCCCCTTTTGTCAAGTTTGATTTCTCCTTTTGAGCAAAGGAAAAGGGGTTGAATTGTTGAAATTTTATTTAGATTATCCTAAATTCAAGAGAACCTAATAATTCATTGACTAGTCATTTGCTTCTCAAACACTAAAGGTTCAACCCATATCATTTGATTTATTTCCTTTGTTTCTCCCTCATAATTTTATTTTATTTATTTTAAGGAATATGATGTTTGGTGAGATGTTATAGGAGTACTAGTGATATTTGATGTGGATATTATTTGCATTATAAATTTAAATTGACAAATTTAAAAGTGAGAAAATTGGATTCTAATAATCCCTACTTTTATCAATTATATAGCAATAATCCCTACTTTCATTTTGGATTTCGGTGGTATAAAAAATAAAATAAAATTGGATTATAGTGGTACCAAATCCATCTCCACATTCTTTTTATTTTTTACATTCCACCCCTATTTTTTTTTTATTTTTTTCGTCCCTACCCCTAGAAAGGTAATGAAGAGTAGTTACTAAAAGAAATTTTAAATTAATTTTTTAAGACTCCGAGCAATTATTATGATTTTTTTTAAAAAGGAATAAAAGTGAAAAAATCGGAAAAAATCGGAAACTATGAAATTTTTTTGGGAGAAATGCCATAAATTCATTAAAAATCGTGGTAAAGTGTTATACTAAGTTTTGAATCAAATGGAAGTCAAAATCTATGATATTTAGGGTACGTATATTCTCGATAGTGTTCCACAAGAATCCATTTTTTTTTCAGATCACCAGAATCCAAAATGAAAGTAGAGATTATTGTTATACAATTGGTGAAAGTAGAGATTATTATACTCCAATTTTCCTTTAAAATTGTGTAACTCTATTGCTACCAGGGGGAAAATGTATTTGGAGTATACGTAACACAATATTCCGATACTCTAAATTTTTCTTATGGATGAAATTAAATATATACGTTTTAGCTTAAAGAAATAAAACTTCATTATATAAACTATGAGAGCGAAATCATTAATTATATTAAAGAAAAGCAAGGTATCAAAATTTATAATCTAAGTAGCTAGGAAATTTTCTCTTTATTGAGGTTCAAAATCCATAATAGTCCATATATACATTACACAAAGAAATAACAAATCAAAGTAATCCCAATGAACATAATAAAATCATGCCCAAACAATGAAGAAAAAGGCCAATATGAAGGTATGAATTGGTGAGTACTTGATCATCATGTTTCCTCCATTAGATTGGCTTGGAGGTGGTGATGTTGCTTCTCCATGTGACCCACCTTCTTCTGCATTAGTTCATATCATCAATTAATTTTCCAACAAAAAATAGCACTTCTCACATTTAATTTATTTTTAATGAAAATAATTTGATGTAAATGTCATTTGTTTGATGTTTTGATCATGTATTTGTTTAATCACATGTTTTTGTTAATTTTTTAGCTAGTAGATGAGTTTGTGTCTTTGAATATATTTATCTATATGTAGATTTTTCATTCATCACAATGTATTGATTTTTAATTTTTGGGTATGAATTGAAATCATTTCCTATCGTTTTACGTAATAGATAGAAAACAAAAAAACGTTTTGCATTGTATGGTGCCTTCATTTTGAAGATGGTTTTCAATCATAATATTTCTTATGTAAGACCGTCTCACCATAAATTTATCATAAAACGTATCACATTGTGGTGACTATTTATGAATATATGAGTGACTAATAATTTATTTTAGCTGACTCTAATAAAAATCAGCTTTTAATAAATTATTAGTCACCTTTATATTAAAAAGTCATTCTAATATTACTTATTAATCATAACAAAATATTAAAAATGTGACACTGTGAGGAGTCTGTCTCACAATAAGAATAGAGACAAAATCAATAAATTACGTTTACATAGATTTAGCTACATGTGTATAGTCAGTGTGTAAAAACGAAAACGTTGAATACCTGATGTTGATGAAGAGGTTGTCGAAGAAGTTACCACCTTATCAGTACTGGTTGAAGAAGGTGAATCTGACAATAAACCATCAACAATAACAAATTAATCATAAGCCAATAAAATTGACTACAAACAATAATTTAGGCATGTTCTTTTATACAACTGACTGCAGTATGGTACGGTGCGGTGTGATGGAATTGTGGTGGGTTATTGGTAACTGAATTTTTTTTTTTTATAATTGTAAATTGTATTAGTAATTGTGAAAAAGTAATTAGAAAAAGTGCGATGAAATATTGCATTGTTTTTTTAAATAAAAAAAGGGTAAAGTGATTAGGTGATTTTAATGAAATATTGTATAAGGTCATGTTTTTTGGATTGGTAACTCTTTTCAATCTAATCCAATCCAAACCTTACACAATTCCCCCAAAAAAAATCATAATTACCCAAAAAAAACATCGTAACTTATCCAATCCAATCCAATCCATTTAAACCTCATTTTATCTAAACGTCATTTTAACTTTTTAATTAAAAAAATAAAATAAATCTGAAAAAATAGATTGTGGTGGGTTGTGGTGAATTGTAGTGGATTGGTATGTTGTGGTGGGCTTTGACAAAGTGCGGTGTGTTGTGACACTGCAGCCAGTCAGCCGTATAAAAGAACAGAGTGAATAAATTATACCAAAAAAAAACTACCAAAAAGGACGAAAATGCCCTTACCACCACCCTTAGCACCACTAGAACATTGATCAAGATCAACATGAACTTTGCAAGCACCAGGAAGGCTCATGGCCTTATCCTTGTCAATTTTGACACCGGGCGGCACACCCGAGCCGTCAGCAACCTTGCACAGGCACTGGGGTTGGGTCTTGACCATACTGGCTAATTGGGTGCAACACTTTGGGGCCGGGCTCGACGACTTACCCTCAACATAGTCAAGGCATGGTGCCATGGTTATGAGCACATTGTTACAGTTTGATTCAGCTGTTGACATCACCCACATTGTGGAACTTATGCTAATTGTTATGGTAAATATCCATAATTTTGTAAGTTCCATGTTTCTAAAATTAATTAATTAATTAATTTCAGAAAGATGTGTATGTGGGTCTTTTGTCAACAACTAGTCAATTAGTAATTAGGGTTTTGGGATATGTTGGATTTGTGGATTGAGTATGGTTTGGAGGGGGGGATTTAAAGGAAACTTAGAAGGGAAGGAACAATTAATGAAGTGGTTTATTTTTGGGTAACCAACTCTTTGCCTCTTTTTCTTGGGTATTTCCAATTGTTTTTTTTTTTGTCTTTTTTTAGAAGCTTGCCATACATTTTTTAGAACAGTTCTAAATTTTGTTGGATATTTTTACAAATGATTGTGTGTCTTTATAATCCATTACCTAATTATGACTAAAATATGGTCGAAGGTAATATATCATGTTCAATATTAAAATGAGATTTTTTTTAAAGAACAAAAACTTAACAAACTTTTCAATGATATGGTAATGTAAAATTGAGGGTCTTCTCTTGTTCACTACCATGTTTATTTTCTTTGTTTTTGTAACATAATAGCAAAGCTTGATGTAATATATGAGTAGAATGTAGACTTATATTTTTATTTTTATATCCAATTTGTTGAAATTTATATTTTTTATCCAATAAGTTTAGAAGTATGTATGTTACTCTAAGACATAATGGTACAATTCCAATTAATGATAATTAGGGGTGACACACACCCACAAATTGATGCCTCATCCTTGTTATGTACTACTTGTCCATATTAATAGTGGTCCTAGCTTTATTTGTTTTGATTAATTAATCAAAGTAAGGAGTTTGAAGCTTAGCTTCACACTGTTTCACTCCTCCTTTTGTCTCAAGAACACTGTTAGTGTATAAAAACTATCATTGGACCTATAACTATCAGTTTAAATTTTTGGTTGAGATGGTTCCACATAGTATTAGAGCCAGACCTAAAAGCAAGAAGTCTTATGTTCGAATCTCAGCACCCCACATATTCATTTGCGCAAGGTGATCCACGTTTCAAGCCCAAAGGCGTGAGAGTATAAAAACCATCATTGGGTCTACAACTATCAGTTTAAGCTTTTGGTTGAGATGGTTCCACAAACACCCTTATATTATGCCATTGACATTTAAAAAAGGAACTTTAATTCATATGTTTGTCGTCATCTTTTTCTTATAACTTTTTTTAAATTAAAGCTCATTTATATGAGCTAAGAATTTTGGTCCTACAGAAAATTTCACTTAAAAAAATATGCCATAATTAAATACGTCCTAATGGAATACTCTCTCCGTTTCTAAATAACTAACTTCATGCTTTCCAAGGTTTATCTTTTTTCAATAATTTTTCATTTAATATTTTATCAAAAAAATTTCATTTTATACTTTTCTAAAAGTATTTTTTAATACGAATCTAACTGTATCAATTTTATAAGAAAAATCATTATATATATTGAAAAATTAACGATCAAAATTAACAAGTGACACGAAAAACAGGACGACAAATTTAAAAAAAAAAGACGGAGGGAGCACTTCATACTCAAAGGGTCAACAACAAACGAGAGGTTGTAGTTGATCCATGTCAATAACTACTCATTAGATTATATTTCTTCATATAGTATTTCTCTATAATTTAAGTAATCCAATAATTAAAAATATAAATGATAAAGAAGAAGTGATCTATCAAGTTGTCCAGGTATAGTTAGGACCCAATGAATCACTTTTATTATTATATATTTGGCATACAAATTTGGGGAGTGTTTGGTTCCCAAACTTTTCCGAGAAAGTTAGTGAATTTTTTCAAGTGGATAAACTTTCCCATATTTTGTTATGACCAAATAGATTGAAAATTTTTATATGTAAGACCTATTATTTTTACTCTCAAGCTCAGTAAACATTTTCTCAATGGAGGCCTTAAGAAAAATCTTTCCTTAAAAGGTTTTTTCCAAAAAAGTATTTCCTAATAAATTACCAAACACACCGTTACATTAATTACTCCATGAAACTTATTGCCCTTTTCTTGAGTAATTCTCTTCTTCCTGTACGAGTTTACTTGGCATACAAGTAACCCTTTAGAGGTTGTTGAAGGTGTTGGTCAATTTGATGACCTTTTTATCAGCTGGTAATCTATTTAGAGAAATAATTGATGATTATATACAACTTAGAGCAATAACAAATAACCAGCTAATATATATAATCATCATAATATATTATACTGAGAACAAATAACACTCCTACATATGTGAAAAAAATAACATCATATCATCAATTTTTATATTTTGAAAAAAAAAACCCCTTCAACTGAACAAACTCATAAAGGAAATATATTAGCTAGTGTACATCATCTAATAACTTAAATTCTAACACTGCCTTGATAATTTAATTTAAATTCTAATGACAGCAAAAGTGATGAAGAGGAACAAGGTGATGTGAAGGGGAGACTTGATCATATAATTTCCATCAGATGTGCTCCCTGTCTTTGCTGATTTTGATCCAAACCCTGCATGCATTTTCCCAAATCAATCAAATCATCACATTTTAGTAACCTTAAGTTGTTAGATCGATGATCGTAAGTTATATCAGTCAAGTTTGTCTATAGTCGACTGTCTCTTGGAATCAGTCTCTTAGCAGACAAGATTTCTACTAAGCGAAGATTGTTAACGCTACATAAATGGGACCCACATTAGGTTCACGTACGTACCTGTTGAAGGTGTGCTAGAAAATATTGGTGGGTTCGCCAGAGCATCACCTTCTGGAGCCAATGCATCAGCAGGAGACCCACTAGGAGAGCCGACGGGAGAGCCTGCAGGGCTTGCTGATGGCTTATTCACAGCTGCACCAAATATACATATTGTCACTTTCAAGGTTTTGAAAATATCGAGAAACTGGTTGTTGATTAGACATTTGGTTAAATTATCCCTACTTTCCCTAGGCAACTTTCTAGGGAACGACAAAAGTAGGGGCAAATATGGTAAAACACTTGCTATTAATGCATTGGAATTGTATAGTGATACATATCATGGGAAAAAAAAAGTTATGTTGAGGTGATAGATAAAAAGTTACTATATTGACCATTGCATGCGCTGACCGGAGGTGTTTCAACCTTACAGGCACCAGGAAGTGCCAGAGCCTGAGTCTGGTTAATGGTGACCCCAAAAGATGAGCCGCGACCATTTAGGACTTGGCACAGGCACGCGGCTTGATTCTTGACCACATTGGCTAGCCCTGAGCAACACGAGGATGAAGGGTTAGACGAGCCGCCCTGGATGAACCCTAGACATGGGGATAAGCCCATCAGGGCCGACGTGCACCCTGACTGAGCCGCGGCTCCACCCCACCACATCATGCTGATCATGGCTAGACCCACCGCGACATGGGCACTCATTTGGGTCACTCCAAATGCCATGTTTGTTTCAAAAAAGAAAAAGATTTGATGTTTTTTGTTGGAAGGGTTGAGTGATGGGGGAATGAATAAGTAGATCGGGTTTTATAGTAGAGATTTATGTGGCAATTAAGAGTTTTAATTTGATGAATAAGTGTTTAATTGGGTTACCTAATACTTCCTAATCCAGGGGTGTTTAGTGAACCAACAAAGTCACTTGAGATGGTTTAATAATAAAGAGCAGAGGAAATCCAGGCTTAAGAAACTCATTATAGGAAACAGGCAGTTATGTGATGTTATTACTAATGTAACATAAAAAGTATTGTCTGTGTACTAATCAGAGCATGTAATTAATTCAAAACTGCAATAATTGAGATTAAGTAGAGAAAGGAAAACCTATTGTTTTTAAGTCTAAGTTTGTTATACAAGATCTGATTTCTTTTGTATCTTACAAGCAAACCCTAAAAGCTATACTCTGTATTACTATCATGGATTCAGTACATTCATTTGGATTATTTACAGTGCTAATTTGTTTTTCATTTGGTTGTTTCTGGTTAAGAAAAATTAAACCTTTTGGGGTGGAAAATAATCTTTGTTTCAAAATGTTAGGTGAGGTAATAAACAAGCACTTATTATGTGGCTTGGCAAGTTTGTATGTATGTATATGTTCAAGTTTGATACCATTTGGTAAGACTTAGAACTATCTACATCTTGCAATTCTTCCAATCATTTGATTCTGTTTAGTGCGCTCAAAATCAAACTGTCTATATCTGAATCTTCTAAAACCAGCATATGTTGTCGTATTATCGATTTTGTAGTGATACTCCCATCATGAAAGTAAAGGCAACAGAGGAGACTAAAATGTAAAATTTTTCCCACCTAGCAGACCATAAAAATGACCAAATCCCAAATCAGTTTTCTTAAAAGTTTGAACAATCAGCTATTTCCAAACTCCCTAAGCAGGAAAATAGACATTGCCACTAGAAAACCTTGCAATTTCTTCCAATCATTTCCCCCAGTCAGAGCAGTTGATCAATCTCAGGAAATCCCATTACTAACAACATAACATTGATCCTATAAAACACTGCCTTACATCCCATTCAAATCCAACCAAAACAGAACCCAGAAAAGAAAAAATCAAAATGTCAGGAGGGATGAGGACAAACCAGAAAGTTATGTCACTCATAGCAGTAATTTTGGCGAGCTGGTTAGTTATTACGGTTAAGGGACAGATAAACACGCCGTGCACAAGCTCAATGACAGCCGCCTTAAAGCCGTGCATGAACTACATAACTGGGAGTTCCCCTGGCGGCAGATCTCGGACATCCGTCACTGACTGCTGTCAGGCGTTCGCTTCAGTCATGACAACCAGCATGGACTGCGCGTGTCTCTTAGTCACAGCGAGTGTTCCACTTCCTGTCTCCATATCGCTCCCCAAAGTTTGCAACTCTCCCATTCCTCTTCAGTGCAAAGGTAAGTTAGTTATTACAGTTAATGAATCATTGTTGTCTGCTGAGCAGCTTGTTTTGTTTTGTTCACTCATAAAATTAAGGGCGCGTTTGGTTATTTCTCAGGAAAGACTTTCCCAGGAAAACTTTCCCTAGCCCCCTGGGAATCTTTTTACTGAGTTTGTGAGGGAAATTATGGGTCCCACATCAAAACTTTCCCAGGAAAGTTTCTCAACCAAACACCCCCTAAGAATGTTCGCTGTGAAATATATGTTCTGGGTGTATGTAATATATATTGTGATTTTGCAGCTTCTGGAACGCCTCTCCCGGCGCCAGGTCCTCTGCAGTTTGCAACTCCTCCGCCTCCTGGGGAAGTTGGAGCGCCCGAGCCTAGCTCTGACTCGGAAGGTCCTTCACCTGCATCGTCGATTAGTCCACAAGGTAATTACCACCATTCTACGCGGTTTTTTTTGTATTTATCTGTTTGATATTTATATATTCGCCCCTACATTTTTTGAAAGTTTATATTTAGGGGTTTGTTCTTTACATAAGGTGTGGTAAAGTGAGGAGATTGGTAGGTTTAGGTAAAAGTTAGAAAGTTCAGTGTCAAAACTATGGAAATAATGAGTAAAGTTAGGCTTGGTTGGGTAAAGTTGATAGTAAACCTGCAAAAGAACAGAGCCTTATAGCTGCTTTATAGTTTGTGTGATGCATTTGAAATAGGTTAAATCTAGAGGGAATTCATATTTCTGTGAATCAATAATACTTCCCAACTTTGTTAAGAGGTAAATGTTCAAGGATAACTGCCGGTAAGATTTACAAATCAGAGGGAATGCGTATCAAACTGTCCATGATAAATATGGCTTATTCCGCTCATATGAAATATTTTTTTGCTTTCACCAAAAATTGAACGTTAGTTGGGAGCTCCGAAGAAGTCTCACAAATAAAGTTCAGCAAAACGAGTTCAGATAAGTTCGATTCAGAACGTGATCAATCAAATTAAGTTGAAGAGAACATGTTCTAATGTAATTGGCATTGATTCAATTAGGTCCTGAGCCAACTGCTGTAGGAGCACCAGCAGCCGGACCAACAGCCGCCAAACCAGTAGCAACGACAGCCGATAAACCAACAGCCGCCTCAGCAGCCGCAGCCGCCGCCGCCCCAGCAGCAAGACCGACAGCCGCCGCGGCACCAGTTCAGAGAATCCGACCAGTGCTGACACCCTCAACTTCAAGCTCATACAAATCCATGATGGTCTCCAGGTGGCCGACATTTGGGCTGACTTTCTTCGCCTTCTTCCTCATGTTGTACTCATAATTAACGTAATTTGTACAAGAGACATGTCTTGCTGTTTCTAGTACAAGTCTCTCTGCCCCCTCCCTCCCAATTTCCATATGTATGTTTGTTTTCTTTGGTTTCATGTGTTAGATCAATGAGTAAAAATTATATGTTTTAGTATTCAAACTCTTCCTTTTCTTTAGAAGGATAAGAAATAGAATTTAGGCCGCCCTCGTCTTAAGAATTCTACCGAAAATATCATCATACAAAATAGAAGAAAGTTTCTAGGACTGAAATTGATCCGCACATGAGTAGAATTTAGATATAAACCTAATTTTGCGAGCCAATCATCTACAATTATTATTATATATAACTACATTTTTTAGAAGAATATATATGACCATGTACTTAAAACATAATACCTCCGTCTCAAAATGTTTGTCCGTTGACTAAATTTTGACTGTTAATTACTCACAAACTATAATGAATTAAAATATGAAATCACTATCATTAGAAAGATAATTTTCTAAAGATTACAATGACACCAATTTTATATTGTAACTCATTATAATTTGTGAGTAATCAACGATCAAAATTTAGTCAACGGACAAACATTTTGGGATGGAGGTAGTAATATAAATACTTAAATATGAAATTAATGTTATCGATTGTATTTGACAAGAAAATAAGTTTCATATAAATATGATGGCCGCTGGGGAAAATAATCTTAAAACAACAACAATAATAATAATAACAAAAAATAATATGAGTTTTTAAGATACTTTTCAAGCTAAGTGTCATACTTTAATGCAAAACCCATATTATTATATATTCATGAAACAAAAATGATATAATTGAATTCTGTAACTTTTAGAGGGATGAGCAACATGGATTGGAATATTCGATGAAACTCATTATTTCAGTCCTGGATTTTGGAATCTGGAACCATTCCTTGATCCAGCTTATATTGGATTCTGAAATTATTAGGATCAATCTTGGATCCTAGACCCTCAACCGAGTACCAACGTAGAAAAACTCGTGCAATGTCTTTTCTTCAAACAAAAAAAAAAAGTTAAACTGAAAATAATAAATTACATATGTCTCATTCTCTAAATATGTTTGAAAAGTCAGCAGGCATAATATCAAGAGCAAAACAGAGAGTCAATACTCCAATTCTTCATTGTATATTACTAGCATCAAAGTTCAAATATAATAAAATGAGGACTGAGCACTGAATAGTTATCATTTCCCATAGGGTTATTGACCCCAACTCACCAAGGGATGACCCATAGATCATAAAGTTCCAGCCAAAAACTATGAATTTCTAATTTGTGAGAAATATCAATTTTATTTTTATTTTATGTTTTTTTCGTATTAAGGTGATTTTGGGGCAAGTTTCATATTTAGTACATCTAACGGAAACCTACAAAAAATTAACATTGATATTTTTCACAAATTATAAACTGATAGTTTTGCTATAACTTTATGGTCCATTTGCTTTATGGGTCATCCCTTGAGGTCAATAACCCTTCTGACAACGAGAAATATTAATCTGTGAGACTTCCAGGAACTGGACTTGTATTCTTGAAATTGGATCCATAATACAAGCTTAGGAACTGGACTTGTATTCTTGAACTGGACTTGTGCTCTATGCGAAGGAATTATATGTATCATTTCTGGTTGGTTGTGGTAGGGTTGTTTTTTCAGTGTGATAGTTTTGTAATCCTTTGGGCCAACTGGCTTTTGTGCCCCTTGGCGCTTAAATAATAGGGCCGCGTGCCGCAACTTATCAAAAAAAAAATACAAGCTTAAAATGACATATATTTAGTTTTCTAAATAATAACCTTAGAATATTTAGTTGGATCCAGAATACAAGCTTAAAATGTCATGATCCAGTATCAGATCCTGTTGCAGTTGGATCATGCATTTTAGATCCAATATCGGATCCGATTAACTAGAATACGGATACAAATCCACTGGATCGTATCCAAACTAGAAGTGGTCCTTCCTCCGACAGTCTCAAAATCTCATTCTTAAATTTGAAAAAAATAACAAACACAAATACAAATACAAATACAAACACAAATACAGTACGTCCTTTCATTAAATTTCTGTGTTGGGCTGTTGGATGCTGTGTTTGGAGGGCGGTTCAACGGTTCAACCGAACAACCAAGTGAAGAACCGCTTAGTTATGGAAGTAGCAACTGGCTCAATGTGAGTGCCGCCAGTTCCAGTTCCAGCTCCAGTTCCCCCGGTGTTGGAGCCACCAGCTTTGCCGCCGCCTGCTTGGATAGACCTAACCTTGAAGCGCTCTAGCCTATCTGTTTCTTCATCCCCAGAAGATCCCCCCTGTAACTGAATTATGTGGCGCTCCTCGTAATTATTGATGTTCTGGCTTTGTGGTTTGATTGGATCCGGTTTCGGTTTAGGAGAAACATCAGCTGTCTCCGACACTGACTGTGACTTCCAACCCACATTTGAGGTTGAGCTTGAGAGTGAGGTTTTCTCAGCCATGGTAGAGACTTGAGATCAAGTTACCTTCCCACTAAACCAATAATGGAGGAACCTAATCAATCATGCCTTTATAGGAGGTTAGGTTTAATTATTATAAATATAAAATAACGCACCATGATTGACTCTAGTCTAAACTTACTTTTTACTTTTTACTTTTTACGTGTTTTTGGTTCCCTCTCTTTAATTTCCTTCCAACTTCCTCGTTGTATCCTTGGCAAATGATACCCCAACCAAAATGACAAGTGTCTGTCTTAATTGGCATAAGAATCCTCCTCACCAACGATCGAATTTTGGTAACTACAATTTTTCTTTTGGGAATTATTGGTATCCTTAAGAGGTTCATTATCGAAATCAGTTGCGACAACTTCTCATAGTGGTGTACCCCTCCCCCCTCTGAGCCGGTAGGTCTACTGGTCGGGTTCTCTATGAGATAGGAGATTGAGGCCCCTCTGAGCCGATAGGTCTATGTACCGCTACTCTTTAATTTCTACCATAATTCACCACAGTACAGCACAATCATTACCAATATATCTCTTCACTTTTTTAGCTATCTCCTCACTTTTCTCCTCTACTTTTCACATTATCTCTCGTCACATACCCCATTTATCATAATTCTCACTACAATTCACCACTTTTTCAAATTTCACCGCACTGTACCGCACCATTAGCACACCGTAACTTATAACCATATAAGAGAATGAGGCATCAGTAAGTAACCAGACCTACCAATGTTAAAAAATAAAAAAATAAAAAAAAGTGTCTTGATAATTGGCAGGGCATCCCATGCACATAGCATCACGTAAGTGGGGGTTTAGGAAAAGTATATTGATTCAACATGATTATTACAATTTTCAATTTCATTAAATTGTTCTATAATGTATTTTTATATTCATTTAAATTGCTATAAATATATATTTTTTAGTTTCCGTGGTTGTATAAATTATAAAGGATTATTGGATAACGATAATACCAACTTTGGGGATATTGGATAATAATAATACTAACAATTTTATAGGACACTAGCAGTATCAACTATGAACCTATTTTCTGCCAATAGTATGACATCGAGTTAGTAGGTGTTTAACTTGACGAAAAGACGACAAGTTGCCTAATTGTCTGAGTTGGAGGGAGGAGCAAGTGGAAAAAAAGGTTGATTGTCACTTTTTCTTGTCAATTAAGCAATGTTGACCAATTTAGCTTAAAAATAATTAAAGTTTTATTTTTACATTATTGTTTAGCTTATAAGTTGGTTAATGTTACTTAATTAACAAAAAATGTGCCCGTTAATGTTATTTCAACTTGTTATAGCCTCTAACTCACACAATAAGGCGACACATCATCATTTTAGTAAGTCAGAAGCCTACCAACAAGATGATATACTATTGATGAAAAATAGGTCCATAGTTGATACTACTAATGTCCAACAAAATTGTTGGTATTATTATTAGCCAATACCTCTAAAGTTCATATTATTGTTATCCAATAATCCAATTATAAATTACATAAAATTTATTACTAATTTATTTTTTCATAAATATGTGAAGGACTACGTACGAACATTTTACTTGGCGGTATGGTTGTTAAAATTGGGATTATAACTCGAATTTATAGGGCAGTTAGGATTGGAAATAACTTATGTAGGATCGTTGATCGAAATATAAATAGTAGATACGTAGAATCGCACCGAAGATTTCGAATCATAAAATCGTAGGATCGTAGATCAGGATCGTGATTTTAATAACTATGTTTGGTGGACAACAAGTACTGTTTTCATGGACATTAACTAAAGAAATATAAATATTTTGCTTGGGGACATGTTGATGTTCATGAAAACAATACTTGATGTTTGTCACATATCTAATCATGCTCACATGCTCACCAAACAGTAGCTAACTTGGTGTTGATCCTACATGGCAGGCGGACCACATAGGATTGCCACCAAATCTAATTAACATTATTTATTAGATTTGACAAGAAAAATAGTTTCACTTAAATATGATAGTGAATTTTATAAAAATATCATGCCAACTAAACTAAATGACACTCTAACTAAATCGGTCCAATTTGTTACATATATTTTACATGTTTTTTTTTTGTAAATTTAATGAATAATAACATAGTTATTTCACTATGTATGATAACAAGACACTCTTTTTGGTCATAATCATGCTTGTGATCAACCATGTAATGTGACCAGAATAATAACATAGTTATTTCACTATGTATGATAACAAGACACTCTTTCTGGTCGTAATCATGCTTGTGATCAACCATGTAATGTGACCATAACAACATTATTATTTACATAAAACATTAATATTTGGTTACATTTTGAACATTGTAATCAAAATTATCAAAATTATATTGTAAACCAAGTAAATCCTAATAATATAACTATGATAACACTCAATTATGTTATATATTTTTAATTAAAATGTCAAAATATCATCTCATATCATCATATGTAACTTATCTATTGATATAATACTTCATTGTCACTATTCAATTATTTTTATTTTTCCTCACAAGCTCTCTCTCTTTTTTGGACACTCATTTAGTCATTTGGTACAGTCATATCTCTCTCTTTCCCTCTCATTCATCAATCTTTGTTATGCGCACTTATTTCTATATGGACAATGATGCACATGGTTCAGAAATTAGAATAGTTAATAATCATTTTAAATTGTCCATATTTCACATTTTTCTAACTTTTAATAATATTTTCTCTAATAGACAATGATAACAAGATAGTAGAACCATAATAATAATCCAAAGTTCCAAAACGAATACTTTTTTTTATGGAACAAACAAATACATTTGACTCAAAAGAGGGGGGAAAAAGGTCGTTTCATTAAATTTGCGTGTTGGTTTGGTGTTGAATGCTTAGGCAACAGTTTTTAGAGGGTGATTCAAGCAATATATATTACATGTATTTGGAGCATCTGCTCTGCATAGATATTAGTGAATAATAACGCTATTATAGTGAATAAAGGGTAGGTATGAGTGAACAATTATGCTATTGAGAATTGACAATGATCATATTTGAAGTACGTGTTCCAGGAGCATGTAATAAATTGCATGATTCAAGGGAAAAAACAGCAGAACCATTTTGTTTTGGAAGTGGCTGGCTTACTACTGCCGCCAGCTGCAGTTGCCCCGCCGCCGCCACCACTGCCACTGCCACCGCCACCGCCTGAGTGGATGGACCTGACCCTGAACCGCTCTGGCCTTTCTCTTTCTGCCTCCGGACTTCGCTTACAACTCGTGGATATAAATTCCCAGATCGGGCTTTCTGGTTTGTTTGGATCCAGTTTCAGTTTCGACTTTGAAGAAACATAATCACCTGACTCTGACTTTGAATTCCAACCCACATTTGAGCTTGACTTTGAGTTTGAGTTTGAGTTTGTGGTTTTCTCAGCCATGGTAGCTACAACTAGATTGAGTTAGTTCCTACTGATCCAATAATGTAGGAACCCAATAAATCATAGCTTCACAGGTTTATCTTAAATATAAAAAAAAATAATCCCCGCCATTGTTGACTCTACTCTAATTAGATTAACCTTTTTGTTTTCTTTTAACGTGTTTTTTGGTTCCCCTCTCCTTCATTTCCTTGCAACTTCCACCTCCTCATGTCCTTCGCCAATCATATCCCTAGACAAACTAAGTAATTTAGGCCCTGTTCTTTTCTGCGGTTGGCAAACTGCGGTACCACAACATACCGCAGTTTGCCACAACTCAACACACTTTACCACAAATCATTACCTTTCTCTTTCCTCACTTTTCTCTCACCTCACTTTTCTCCTCTACTTTTTACATTCTCTCTCATCACCTACCACACATACCAATAACCTACCATAATTCCACCATACCCCACCACAATTCTACCACACCTCACCACACCATACCGCAAAATACAACAGAAAAGAACAGGGCCTAGACCCTTTCGACAAGATTAACTGTTTATATAACGGATATCGGTTTAAGTATAGTGGATAATGATTTATGTAGCTTATAGCGGTTCTAATTTAGTGATTAGCGAATAAATATCCACATAAGCATTTAGAGAAAATATGATTAGCGGATTATTATTATTATTATTATTATTATTATTATTATTATTATTATTTCCTCTCAAATCATTGTAAACACATTGCTATTTTATCAAGATAAAAATAAAAAAATGTAACTAATAATGGAATAGGTTGAAGACAAACTAATATATAAATCTTTATCTACTAAATTGGAAAAAAAAAAAAGCACAAGCCATCATCATTATTTTTTGGCAAAGCAAGAATTATCATCATAATGAATCAAGAATTATTATCATAATGAATCAAAGATTGAGAAACACCGCATACGAGAATGAGATTGGTGGAGGGGTACTTTAGCCATCAAATTCCTCAAACGCTATTTGTGGCGCTTGACGTTAGTACGTTATTACAAGTAATGTTTTGGATTTTTTTCTAAATGTTGTACAAAACGTTATCTGTCCATTCTAAATGTTATTTTACTGAATATTAAAGATTTTATAGAATAATGTTTTGATCAGTCAAAATATTATAAGTTACACTAAACATTGTTGGCGAACATGCCCTTAAGCATTTTTTTTGATGATTTGAACGTGCTTTCAACAAACGTCAACACTTAAAATTTTTGTTGGCCTTAGGCCGTGTTCTTTTATGCGGTATTTTGCGGAATGGTGTGGTGAGGTGTGGTGGAATTGTGGTAGGTTATTAGTATGTGGGGTAGGTGAGGAAAGAGAATATAAAAAGTTGAGGTGAAAAGTGAGGAGAGAGAAAAGTAATGATTTGCGGTAAAATGCGGTGGGTTGTGGCAAATTGCGGTAGACTGTGGCACCGCAGTTTGCCAACCGCATAAAAGAACAGGGCCTTATATTTCATTGGATTTGACATTGGACTTAAGCATCTATGTCTTAATGACTTAGGCCGTGTTCTTTTATGCGGTATTTTGCGGAATGGTGTGGTGAGATGTGGTGGAATTGTGGTGGGGTGTGGTGGAATTGTGGTAGGTTATTGGTATGTGGGGTAGGAGAGGAGAGAGAATATAAAAAGTAGAGGAGAAAAGTGAGGAGAGAGAAAAGTAATGATTTGCGGTAAAATGCGGTGGGTTGTGGCAAATTGCGGTGGGCTGTGGCACCCTAGTTTGCCAACCGCATAAAAGAACACGGCCTTAGTTGATCCAATTAAATAAAACTTGAGTTTTGGGGGATTCATCACACCTTCTCCGCCGCCGAGTTAAATTCAACTTAACTTGGCGACGTACTGTTCGGAGCAACATGTGGTTAAAGTTCGTATTATTTATCACCAAATCAAAAGTTCGTATTATTTAATTTTATATGGCCAAAAGTTCGAATTATTAGAATCCAATTTCCCTAATGTATATCGTTGGAACTTGGATCTTAGATGTAAGGATCCAGTTATAGCTGAATCATGAGTTTTAAGTCCAATGTCATATCCAATTAACTAGGGTCGGATCCAAATCCACTTGATACTATTGGTTCTAGATTTGGATCGGGGTACCAATTTTTCTTTTCACCCCTATTAACTATAATACCATATATAAATTGCATTATTTTCTTCCAATTTATTTTCAAATTTCAAAAAAAATATCTAAAATATACCTAATGAATGTGACAAATTCAATTAAAGCGTCATTTAAATTAATTGGCATAACATATCCAACGCATACTAAAGCATTTATAATTGATAAATGACATTAGGCCTTGTTCTTTAAAATATGCCTAACCAATGTAACGGATTCAATTAATGCTTCATTTAAACTAATTGACATAACATAACCAACGCATCCTAAGCATTTATAATCGGTTATTAACATCAGCCCTTGTTCTTTAAAATGATAGGGTTTTTGACTCATAATAATCCGAAGTCGGGGATCATTGGCTGAAAATAATTCAAACTCACTTTTTGGCTTAAAATAATCCAAATTTAACATATTTACTCGGACTAAACCGAAATCAATTTCCGGCGTTGGAATGCTGACTGGTCAGCTTATGTAAACCCCAGTCAACATAAATTCAAAACCAAAATCAATTAAAGAAACACGTGCTCAGGCTTCCCAATCAGAATTCCGACGCCGGAAATCGATTTTGGTTTAGTACGAGTAAATATGTTAAAAGTTTGAATTATTTTAAGCCAAAAAGTGAGTTTGGATTATTTTCAGTCAATGACCTCTGACTTCGGATTATTTTGAGCCAAAAACCCAAAATGATAAGTTAGATTTATTTTATCCTTCTATTACTTTACCTTGTTTTACCTTACTCTACCCAAATCCCGAGTTTTGAACAAACATCAGCTGTCTCTGACACTGACTCTGACTTCATACCCGAGTTTGAGTTTGAGTTTGAGTTTGGGAGTGCGGTTTTCTCAGCCATGGTAGCTAGATCGAGTTTCCAAAGTATGTAAGTTCACACTAACCCAACAACGGAGGAACCCAATTAATCATAGCTCTAGAGGTCTATTTTAAATATAAATAATCCGCCCCCCCCCCCCCAACCCCCAATAATTGTCTCTACTCTAATTAAATTTTCCTTTTTTTATGATGCATTTGGTTCCATGAATTTCTTGAAAAAATTAGTCAATTTTCTCAATGTTGACTAACTTTTTCATGTTTAGAAGTAAAATAGATTGGCAAATTTTTTAACTGAGACCATACAATTTTCCTATAGATCATGATGAAAACTTTCAGGAAAGTTTCTTTTCTATGGGAAAGAAAAATTATTTATAAGTCGACTTCCCAAGTGATCATAGCTCTAGAGGTCTATTTTAAATATAAAAAAATTCCCCCCCCCCCCCGCCCCCAACACACCAATAATTGCCACTACTGTAGTAAAATTTACCCTCTTTTTTTTAGCATATTTTTTTTGTTCCTCTCTCCTTAATTTTTGGGTTGACTTATTTTCCCATATTTAAATATAGGTTGACATTGAAAAAAAACTTTATGATGGACACACTCACTTAAGGGTTGCTAAACGAAATTTTTCACAGAAAAATCTTTTTCATGGAAGACGAGGTTTTTGGTGACAAATTGTTTAAAAATGTTTATTTTCCACAAATTTCAACACTCAAAAATAGATTGGAAACTTAAGTAGTCCACGTAACCTCATCAAAAAGCATTTTTAAGTCACCGAATTTTTCACCTAATAATTGTTAAATTATAGTATATCTTAAAATATATTCTAAAAATGTGAGAGCTCATAACTAATTTCCACAAAATGGAGGTTACTTTTTAGTAGTTTTTTCGGATTTCAACGGAAAAAATAAAAATAAAAATAAAAATCAAAAAAATTATACCATTAGCAAACCCTATCTATACGTGTATATTAAAGGCAGAAAACACACACACCATCCATCCTTTCTGATTCTTCAACTTCAGTTGAAGCTTTTTCCTTTTCTTCAGTTACAATGCGTTTTTTGATGGTTAAAAGGCGATTCAACCGCAACCTGCCCAGTTTAAACCGTCACCGGGTTAGCCAGTTTTGTCTGAGTCAACCGCCCAACGGGTCAATTACCATAACCGAACCACACCTATGACCGGTTCCCGGTTCAATTGGTCGGGGCGATTCAATTTGGATAACATAGCTGTGCCATAATAACAATGAGAGATTTGGAGATAAGACACTTATCTTACAACAGTTTCAATTCAGGATAACATCACAAGTTCTCTCAGAAAATCATGAAAGATGGGCCATAATAACTACATCTGCATCCACCACTAATAATTAACCGGAAAGAACGACAACCAGAGCTCAAATGAACAGATGCTTGTACTCCCCGTTAGCAAGTTGGCAAAGCGAGTTATAGTTCTGTGGATCTGCAAAACCCGAAACAAACGAGTCGATTACTTCCAATTTTAGAATGTGAAAACATGCAAATTTGATGCACCTGAACAGGAAAGTTCACTAGTTTAGTAGAAAGAAGGTGGAATACCAAAATTATCGCCAAAGTTGGTCCATATGTCAGCACGAACAGATTGGTTGGTGTCAGCGATACCAATAACCTCGACGTATGTGGTTAGAGGATGAGTAGTTGGTGAACCCTTAATAGTTAGCTGCAGACCGTCCGTTGATTTTGCAATTACAGATCCAGCAGCAGCTTGCACGACTTGAACAACTATACGGACCTTTCGCCCAACAAACATTTTGAGTAGCTCGCCGTTAACCATGGCTGCAGGAGATGAAGTATCCATAGTCTGCAAACAAATAGTAGGTGATACAGAACATTCCATAAGCTCAATATTAGACATGAACAAGAAAATGGCAAGAAAAAGAATAAATTATTATGGTGCACTCATTTCGTTGTACATTTTTTCGAACACCGGGCAAACAAAAAAAAGGCAAAAATTGCATAGTTTCCATCATGAAATGTGAAGTTTCAAACAAACAACAGACTGAAAAAATTTCCACTAAATTCTGCATGGAAAAACACACGAAGGAAACTCAACAGCTTTAGTGTTAGAAATCATCCTAATGATTGTCAAAAGAATGAACAAGATGAGTAGCAAAAATTCTCAACTTTGTTTGGAAGGGCTCTTTCAATCATCATTAAAACTAAAAGTGAGAATTCTACACTCTCCACTTCAGAACCAGATGGGAGGAGACAGAGAGGTTGAACTCATCATCCCCTTCCCACCAAATACTCGCACGACCCCAAGATTCAAGGTGAAAGACTCCATTTATTCATAAAAAAGTGAAATGGTCATTCCACGAGATCAAATTCAAGAATTTGATCAATTAACTTGCATGAATGAAGTGGAGACCAAATTGACACATTTAACACTGATCTAGCTCTGTCACATCTGAAACCTGCCATCAACTAACCCCCTCCCCGCATTCAACAGCATTTTGCAAATGTGCATTGCCTCAAAAGTAGCATAAAACAACAAGGGTTTTTGGATGCTAATATACTGAACTTTTGGGGTATTGGACAATAATGCACTGAACTTTGACTTTGGACAATAAAGCACTGTACTTTGGGGGGTGTTGAACAATAACGCACTCAGTATGATTTTGACAGTGGCTAACTTTTAAATATTATTTAGCGTATTCATCTTCTCAGTCTACCACGTAAGATTGTCACCAAGTTCGCCACCATCGAAATTGTCTCGGGTGCATTATGGTCCAACACCCCTCAAAGTTCAATGCATTATTGTCCAAGGTCAAAGTTCAGTATATTATTGTCCAATACCTAGCGTCCAAAAATCCAAACAACAATGACAAGATCAATCCATAGCAAACCAAGATATTCACTCCCAAATCCCAATCAGCATCAAACAATACAAGCTCCAACTCATCCTTTCTAAACAAACAAATCCAAAACACAATTATACAAAACATGGGTATCATTAATTAAGGACAAAATCAGCTTACAAATGCTAAAAAGAAGTAATTTGAGAGGGTGGGTGTTGCTTCTTTTGAAAAAGTAAAAACATTCGGAAAAGATTCATTCGAAAGCTCAAAAATGAAGGGAGCTATATATTTTAAGCTGTTAGTTGTGACCCATCAGGGTAGGCTTCTGTTGGGGTTCTTCTCAGGATGACTTTGCATATGATCTCATTTGTCTTATATTATATGTATAATTGTATAGTAACAAATACAAAATTCAAGGACTCAAGTTGCCACAGCTCTGTCGCTGGATGGTCAAGTTACTATGAAGGGCCAACAGTAGGCACATCATGAACACTAAAGTCATACAAAATTAGCAAGTTTGCAACAAAACCTAGAGCAAAATCCAGGCAAACTAACAAATAAAACCAAACCAGCCTCCAAATCAGACTAATTTATGAAAATGACCAACAAAAACCATACAATCAAATCAAATCAACACACAAAAACAAAACAGTGCATATATCAAACGAATTTATCTCATAATCAAAAGCTTTCTCCAGACCAATTGAGGTTCCTATTGACAATCTTAAAACAAAATTCTGGGCAAGCCTAAATTTATCACTAAGGGTTATTAATGAAACATCAACAACAGAGCGTACATCCACTAACCTATCTATATCAAGATCCAACCGATTGACAAATTGACTATGTTTTCACAACCTGAAGACAAAGAACCCCAAAAAACCGACAAAGAAACAAACAACCCAGCCTGAAAAACGACATGCAACTTACAATCCAGTCTAATCTACAGGAATTTGAAATAACCCTAACCCTAACCCTAATCCTAAAAACAATTTCGCGTAATTTACACGAATTTCAAATTGGAAGACGGAAACACTAACCGCAACAGCAGCACCGATCTGGCAGTTGCCGATCTGAAAACTGGAGAAGAAAGGGAGAGCAGGCGGCAGTTGTTGATGGGTATGAGTATCAGCGAAACTGGAGAACAGTTGAATGTGATTCAGAGATGGGGCAGACTGCACAGAGGAAGGCTAGGGTTTAGTAAAACTAGCCACAATGATGGAGGGAAAATTCCTGTCAATTCGCGCTCTAATCTTTTAATTAATTTAATACTCTAGACATAATTCCAAAAACCAAAAAAACCTCCATATTCATTAATTTAGTTTCTTGGAAATGTAGAAATCTTGAATAAAATGGTAAATTAAAAAAAAAAACTTGAGTAAAAAAGAAAAATTGAAGAAAAAAATGTAATTAATAAGCTTAATTTGATAAATTAGTAATTGATGTGTTATTGAAATTATAGAGTGATAGATATTATGAGAAAAAAGAAAGTTAGTTAAAGTGACAAATAATATGGGAAGGAGGGAGTATGATTGAAAATAGGTGTATCTTATTTATATGCAAATCAAATTTTTCAAAGTAAAAAAAGGATTTTATTAACGTTGAACTGTTTCAGCTAGCTTGACTTAAAATTAAAAACCTTAACATTAATATATTTCCAGATATAAAATTTGGAGGTAATTTTGTTGTTCGGACACCAATTCTTTCAGATAAGATTGAACCGAATTTTTTAGGTCGGACAGTTTTTTAACAGCCCTATACTAATATATATTTTCTTATATGTTTTTTTTTTCAACAGAAGTCAGTTATACTTAAATCTAACATTTTTATAAAAAAAAAAAGGTATGACATGTCATGATGTCATTATTTCATCAATCCTTTTTTTTTTGATAGCGTAGACAGAGTACAAAAATAAAGACATCATCAAGGAAGGGCTCGTCTCTTGGCCCTCTTGGCTAGAGATTGTGCTTCCTTAATGCTAGTTTTCTTGTTAAGGATAAAACAAACATCTAAACTAAAAAGACATTGCCGATAAAGGATATCTTGGTCTTCGCAAAACAACTTCGATCTGTTGGCGCTTTCATCCTCCATTTTGAGACGGGGCTTAGTTTGGACTTTGGTGGCCTGGAAAAGACTCCTGTCTGGCATCTTCCGCTTCATCCCTGCAACACATTCTTTGAAACCATTAGGAGTTGATTGCCCACCCTTAGAGACCCGTGGGCATCTCCTACATGCATTGTTGCCTCTTCGAGTAGCAAGAAACTGTAAGTGACTGTCACTTTGATGTCGCTGCTAATATGTTCCTATCGAAGGACCTTGTGTTCCCGAAGAAGAATCCACCTCCTGGTTGCTTATGTGTTCTATTGCCCCTGTAGTTGTTGTCTCCATAGCTGGTGACGAGGCATCACTTTGATCGTCCACCATCATGTCCGCCACTTCTTGGTGTGCTTGAGGTTTAAATCTCACTATCAGAAAACTCATACTCATTGGGTCATAAAAACTCATTGGCTCCCTTCGTAGAATATTTTGATAGGTGTCTCTAGAGATAGACAAAAAATCTCCCATGTTGGTTTTCTTCACGAATTTTAGAGTTTGATTAGTATCAGCGTTGTCCCCTATCATCGGATTGATCGCCGGAGATTGTGTGGGGCTATGTGTTAGCCTCATCCTCCACACTTGGCATTGATATTGAAGTGGAAGGAAGTAATCATCAATCCATTTTGACATTGAGTATTGACTAACATATATCAATGGTACATTGCTCCCAAATCCAAATAAATGAAACATTTAAAATTGTTTTAGCAGTTGGTTTTACGAAAACAAACAATGATATAGAGTTATAAATAGTCCTAATAAAAATTAAGTCACAGTCAAAATTAGAACTTCAAGAAAAATAACGTCAGCCATACAACGAGTTTAAAATTTTATGAAATCTTCAAGTTCAGTGACGATACTTAGAATCTAATTCTAATTGGCAGGTTCCATGTTCCTGTTCAGAGTAGTAGTTTAGGAACCTTACCTTTACCTGTTTGAGGGGTTCCTGAATTTTAAGAACATTATCCTTACCCGTTTGACCGGTTCTAGTTAGGTTACAGGTTTTGGATCTAAAACCGCTCACCCCTAGGTTTTATTCCTTTTCAGCCCTGTTTTTTTGGATTTGATAAAATGAAGTTTGGATGGATTGGATTGGATTTGATAAGTTATGATACTTTTTTTAGGGAATTGTGTTTTTAGATAAGATTTTTTTTTGTTGGAATTGTGTAAGGTTTGGATTGGATTGGATTGGTTGGATTGGAATGGATTGGAAAGAGTTACCAAACCAAAGAACATGGTATATCTCGATAATTATAATCTTTAAAATTGTTTAAATTTGAAAACCTAAGATACTTTAATTAAAGTGAAATAATTATTGTTTTATTGTTTTTTAACGTTGTCTTATGACTAATGCATGTGGATTCACCCTTATACAACTATGTCAAACATATCGAGTTTGTCTCATTTTTAGGTGTTAGCGAGACATTTTAGACATAGTCTTGATGAGGATAATACTAGTAGTAAATGAGGTGATCACATTGTTTATTAGTTTTAGAGTTTCAGTATACAATTTGATTTGCATGTGTAATATTTGCATTGTAGTTAAAATACTTGTATATTTTCTATAAGTTTTCATGTGAAATATCCTTTTATTTAAGTTATTTGCATTTTTGCAGTTTCTGTTCTGGTTTTGGAGAAACAGCGTAACACTTTCGACTTTCTATGTTTCCGTTAAATCAAGAGTAATAAATTAAAATATTAAGTAATGATCCCAAAATATGGAGTTGTTACACTTATAGCCTTTAACAATCTTTTCCCCAATTTCTTTTTCAATTTCTAGCCAACTCTCATCATCATCTTTTATTTTAGTTATCATTGATGTTTTAGGCCCTGCTATTTTATGCGGTATTCTGCGGTATAGTGTGGTGAAATTGTGGCGGATTGTAGTGTAATTATGGCGGGTTATTGGTATGTGTGATAGGTGAGGAGAGAGAATGTAAAAAGTAGAGGAGAAAAGTGAGGAAAGAGAAAAGTAATGATTTGTGATAAATTGTGGTGAGTTGTGGTAAACTGCGATATGTTGTGGTACCGCAGTTTGCCAACCGCAGAAAAGAATAGGGTCATAGCCCTGGCCAATGTTTGGGAATGCTTCACTAAGCATTTTTTGGAAGATGGTTTACCCCAATATTTTTAGTTATATAATAAAAACTTTTCTCTCTTTTTAAGTATTCTGTCTAATTAGGTCCTGTTCTTTTTTGCGGTTGGCAAATTACGGTGCCACAGCCTACCGCAATTTGCCACAACCTACCACATTTTACCGCAAATCATTACTTTTCTCTCTCCTCACATTTCTCCTTTACTTTTTATATTCTCTCTCATCACCTACCTCACATACCAATAACCTACCACAATTTCACCACACCCCACCACAATTCCCCACATCTCATCACACCATTCCGCAAAATACCTCATAAAAAAAACAGGGCCTTAAGAGTTCAGGCAAAAGTCATTAGGGTTCTCTAACAATTTATTTTATATATATCCAATCTTGTCTATATTCTTTTCGAGTTTCTCTTAAAATGGGCAAACTATTTTTTGGACTATTCTTTGAGACTTTGTTTCACAAATTTTAACTCACGAGTTAGTTTAAACATATGTGTGAGTTCCCCTTTATGGCTAATTTCACATTTTCCTAGTGATATTCTTCTTCTGGTCATATTGGTTCCAAAATTTTCGAAAATGAAATGGGTAACTTTTACCAAGGATAGATTGTGGTCGAGTAATTAAAATAAGAGGACAGTGATTTGAAAAGGTAAAGGTGCTATATTGAACGTGTTGACTCTAGGTATAGATTAAGAAAATCTTGTCTGAGTATAGCACAATTTAATTTCTCAAAAATCCAACTATCATTTGTTAAAATTCATTGTTTAGGGGCATTCCGAGAATTGAACTCGGGACCTCTCGCACCCTAAGAGAAAATCATATCACTAGACCAAATGCCCTACATTACATGTGTGCATCTTTACACACACATACAAGAGTACAATGTTGTAATCTTTTATCAAACAAAAATATCAAAATAATTCCGCCAACTATTGAAATTTTCTACTTACATAATTTTCTCTATAATTTGACGAATGGAGGATGCGCTTTCATCTTAGGGATTCTTTTCTAGAGGCATCCGTTGCTTCTTCCACGGTATTGGTCACTTGGCATCCACCTCCTCAAGGGTCCTACAAGCTCAATTTCGATGGGTCTAAGTCTTCTAATGGTAGTGCAGGTGGGTTCATTATTCGTGACCACATGGGTAAGATGGTGGTTGCTTCCTCATTTCCGCTGGCTTCTTCTTATGTGCTAGTAGTTGAAGCTTCGGCGCTTCATAATGGTCTTCATTATGCAATCCACCATGAGTTTTCTTCTTTACTTATTGAAGGTGATAACATGTATATCATCAAGGCTTTTCGGGGTGATTTCCAAACGCCATGGGAAATTGATGCCCTGTTGCAAGACGTTCGCCTAATGTTGTCCTCTTGGTCCTCTGTGTCAAGTTCTCATATTTATAGGGATGGTAATAGAGTTGGTGACTAATTGACTAAGTTTACGGTTTTGGATATAGACTCAGTGTAGAATATTCAACTGAAATAGCAGCCGAACCACTTAGTTTTGGAAGTGGTTGGCTTACTGCTACTAGCTACAATTCCCCCAGTGCCGGAACCACCACCTGTGCCGCCAGTGTCGCCACCGGAGTTGACGGATCTGACTTTGAAGCACTCTTTCTTTCTGGCCTCGCGTAAATTTACGGTTTTGGATTCGGGTGTGAAGAATAAACTGATCGTGACTTGGAACCGGCATTAGAGCTTGAGCTCGAATTTGAGAGTAAGGAGGTTTTTTTTTTTTGCCATGGTAGAGTTTTCAAGGTTTCAACCTTCTAACTTAACATGGACTTACCTTTTTTCTATTACAAATCAATACAAGCGAACACATAATCTTCTTTTTTTAATCAAAATCAAAGTACGCATGCACTTTGTTTAAGTGATCAATTAGTTTGGACGTACATCTCCATTTTGTGTTGAGTCATTGAATCTTTTTTGTTTTATGCATGGTCGGTTTAGTTTCAAACTTCACTGATCTCCCATTGAGTTCTGTGGATAAAGAATTTTTGAAATTACGTGGATTATTCACTCTCAAGTTAAGTAAGGCCCTGTTCTTTTGTGCGGTTGGCAACCGCAATTTGCCACAACCCACCACATTTTACCGCAAATCATTACTTTTCTTTCTCTTCACTTTTCTCCTCTACTTTTATATTCTCTCTCCTCAACTACCTCATATACCAATAACCTACCACAATTCCACTACACCCCACCACAATTCCACCACACCTCACCACACCATTCCGCAAAATACCGCATAAAAGAACACGGCTAAATTTCTTTAAAAAATAGAGAAAGTCGTTCTTTAAAAAAAAGTTTATTTAACATATTTTTTTCATAATTCTATCGAATGTACTCTTTTTAATTAGTTAACATGATTTGTTATTTTTGGAAAATAGTAGCTAAAACTTCTTAGAGAAGCATATATTCATATGCACAAAAGATAATTATTTGGTCAATGCATGGTGGCAATAAGCTTAATTAGTTTATATTTATATTTTCATTTCGAAGTTGAAATGATCTGATCATTAGGTGTGGAAACAAGCCAAGCCAAGTTTGGTTGAACTTGGCTTGTGTCATGACTTATTATTTATCTCAGGTTTGGTTTGTTAAGACTCACGGATTTGGCTTGACTTGTGTCCTGCCTTGTGACTTCACTTGTAACTTGATCCTTATGACAAATAATAATCATTCACAGTTTAAATGAATTTAATTTAAATATGACATAACGATACTTTTTTTTTGGTGTGACAATATACCGTGCTAATAGCCTAATACAATGATATTACATGATAGTTTGTTCTCTTTGTAGGCTTTTGTAATACTTTCAGCTGTTTAATTCGCCTCTTTGATTGAATATTTAGACATATATATGTAAGGCAACCTAAAAAAAAAACCTATTAAAAGTAATATAAGAATACAAAAACGAACTTATAAGACTTATTAAGCCTAACAAGCCGAGTTACTCGTGGCCTGGCTTGACTTGTTTAATTCACAAGCTCGGTCGAAACTAGCCAAGTCGAGCTGATCTCGAGCCAAGCTATACGAGCTTATCGTCGAGCCGGCTTGTGAAGACTTACGAGCTGACCTGACATATTTCCAACACAAAATCTCACTAACTATACATTTATAAATTTGACTAGTCGAGTCATTCTTTCTTAGTTACCAACATTTAGACCAGCGTGTTATATGGACTATCGAGAATACATTGATTTTTTTTTTAATGATTAGAATATATCTGAATTTTTATGTAGCTTGGTACCCAAGGTGTTTGGTAACCTATTAGCTTTTTGATCAAAGTGAAAAAATTATCTAAGGTGTTTGGTAAAAAACTTTTTATATTAGTTTTTTGGATCCAATAAGCTAATTTTCAAAAAGTTATTTGAGGAAGGTTTTCACAAAAGAATAGTTTACCAAACACCTTTCGTGCAATCAATTAATCCAAACAGTTAAAGTCTAATAACTAATCCAAATAGTTATTAACTAACAGTCACCAACTAATTGTCAAACAAGGTCTATAACTTTTTATCAATACTACTTACAATAATTGATATTCTTCATCACCTTTAAAATATATCCTTGTCATCCCAATATATAAACCTGACCAATTGGAGCATGGAAAAGGGAAAGGTAGAAAATATCTAACATGACTACATGAGAGCATTTAAAAAGCAAGCATGATATTGATGATGATGATTATGATGATCACTAACCTAAATATCTCACATCAATATTTCATTGGATGCATGAAGAAGCAAATTTTGAATGGAGAATGAATTATATAATTCAAGGCAGTTGGATTGTGATTTGCCTGGGTATAATAATACTGTATAATTTCTAAGCCTTTAAATTTAATTGTTGGAGGGTCCATTACTAAATTGACTGAAAATGAAATAATCAAAATAATTGAAAAGGTCGATCCACCCTTAAATTGATTGGATGATTGAAGATTGTTTTCTTTAAAAAAAAACTTATGGTAAGCTATTTACTACTAATTGATATTAATTATTGTTAATTGATCTGAAAAGTACTGTTCAATGACAATTAGGGGCGACCAAAATCGGTTAACCGTAAAATTTAGTTTACAGATTTTAAAAACCTTAAACCTAAATCGCACAGTTAGTCATTTAGACGTAAATCAAACTGAAACTATTGTTCTATAACTTTTTCAGTTCAATTAACCGTTTTGGGTTCGACTTATGATTAATTAACAAAATTCGAAAACCCTACTTCCAATATTGTAAAATATTTTCATAGGAAAGTTTGTGAAAAACAAAATTTAGAAAAAAAAGTTTGAGTTAGTTAGAGGATTAGAATTTTTTCATTAACTAAAACTGATTAATTAAGGTTACCCATTTCCTAAAAAAAGTTAACTCGTAACCAAAACTAGTGGGTAATCGCAAAAATTGAAAAACTCAAATAATTAACTAGCTAGTTTTCCGATTCATTTTTGGCGTGGTTTGGTTTCTAGTTTTAGTTTTTCATAGCCACCCTTAATGGGAACTATATAAGTGTGGTAAATGCCAATAAACCCTAACTAACCGGTACCTCAGATGTGTGTCCCAAAATATTTGTCATTATAAGTAACTCTTAGTCCTAATTTATTTGTTACTTTTATAATTCTAACTGTTAAGTAATACAATTACACGTGATTTCAAATGTCAAGTAATACATAATATGATTTTGACCTTATCTTTTTCAAGGCAAAGTTTTCCCCCCTAATTTCAATGATACTAGTTGAGATTGAGACCGCTCAACATACACTAGATCTGCCTTGATGACTAACAAGCCCTTGCCCATATCAATTTTTACATGAAATTACCTTATAGACCATACATGCCATTTTAGAAATTATCATGAAACGTAACGAATTTCTTAACCATGAATACATCTTAGCACTCCACCATTAAAAGAAAAATCTGGCTCGCTTCACATTCAGACTAACGTTTCGTAAGATCCTCATGAAAAAAATTTTCATGAAAAGTTTTTATAGGAAAGATTTTTCTAATGGAAATTTTCCATAGGAAAACCTTGGAAATGATGCACTTCCAGTAAAATTTTTCCCAACATCAAAGTACAATCAAACAAGGAGAAATAAGTGAATTCGAAAAAAGTTGATCATTTTTTCTGAATTTTTGACCAACCAAACGCACCATCAACTCCTTTGTTTCAAACTAATGCAGATATTTACTTGAATTCCAGTGTAGTATAAGCCAAGTTTGTAGGTTAAGTAACGACATAATTTAGACCAAAATACATCATTTTCAAATAGGAAAGAAAAAAAGACTACACATCGTTCCATTGGTTAGTTTAGCACCGACAGTTGGGGCATGCACTTAAAATAAGACCACGTGCCGCCCCTGCAATTGGAGACCTCGACACCCACCCACCCTCACTTAATTATCCCACATCATCTTCTTCTTCTTCACTTGTTTTCCTTCTCAAAACTTCCTCTATATATATTTACTCCCTCAAAAAAGATATTCTTTGTTTGGTATTTGCCAATATAAGCTTGGAATTTGCCTAAGCTTAGAGCTTAATTGGTTGTTAATTGAGTGATTAGGAGTGTAATTGAGTGATTGATTAATGGCGTATTGCTCCTTGTGGAAGAAGGTGGTTGTGTTACCTGTTCATCGTCTATGCCGTGCTTTTGCTACTCGCTTTGGGTTTCGAAAGACTGGTATGTCTGTTAATTACTACTTATCATCTTGTGATTAGTTGTGATTAGGAGGGGGTTGTGATTTTGTTTAGATTTAATCATACTAATGACCTGTTAGTTTGATTGACTTGTCTATTATGTTGGTAACCTCATCAAAGGGTACTCTCAAAATCATGTAAAATTGTCCTCCCAATGCTTTTCTTGATTAAAGTTTAATCATTCAATTCATGCTTAATTGTTCCGTTGGCAAATATTACCTCTCTCCCTACTTGTATGTCACAACTAACAACGACAACTCATCAAAATCTATAAAGATAAGGAATGAAGTGAAAATTTTTTAATTGGCAAAAATTATTCTTAAAAATACCCTTGGAATGAGGTAAAAAGTTTATTTATTAGGGATATAATTGATATTATAATTGTAAGAATTGTAAAAATTAAGTAATTTGATAAATAAAAAGGAAGAAGACGCTTAAATAAATGGACAAATGTCAAATAATTAGGATCCACAGAGTTAGTAGCTAACAATAATTACAACCAGTGATAAACCGATGGTAGTGAAAAGTTATGTCTTAAAAATTGAGCTAACTCCTCAAATTAGGCTCCACTCAGCCCAACTTATTCAAAAGTTTGACCCATTTTATGATGGATTTGACTACTAAGTAACTACTACCTCCGTTTTGTTTTATCTGTCGCCTAGGGAATTGTGGCAAAAACTTTGACTTTCAATATCTTAATTTGTATAATGATTCATCATACAAAATTGATATCATTAGATTCGTGATAAAAAATACTATTAAAAAAGTATAATATTATATTTTTCTATAAAAGTTTTATATTAGAAATTATTGATTAAAAATTGACACTGAAAACCGTAAATGACAGATAAAAAAGAACAGAGGGAGTATGATGTTAGCTTAATTAAGGAATTGATTCAATGGGATTTGGGGTTTGAATTGGACCAATAAATTGAGTTTTAGTTTATCAAACTATGTAAGATTAAATCAATGGACCCACCAATCAATTGTATATTTTACCTTGTCTAAGTCGACTAATGTCTAAGCTAATCTTCCTCTCTCGTTGCAGTTGGAAGCGCTAGTAAAATTTTGTCTAACCCGAATAACTGAACTTGTCTGATTCAAAAAAGATCCCGTTTGGTCCGAACTTGATTTTAATAAGTGAATTGATTGACTATTTGGATACAATATTTCTTTTATTTCTATGGTCTGAATTCAATTATTCCCGAATTTAGCTCAATCGGAATTATCTGACTCAATCTGACTCGAAAATTCGAGTTTGGATATCAATTTTCCGTCCAATTTTAACATTTACCAAAGTTGACCAACTTGAATGTGCCCATACTCGAATTTTTAACAGCGTTAAGACTTGGAATTCGAAGCATCCATCACTCACTTGATTGCCCAAAGGAAAGTTTTAGTTAGGTTTACTTTTGTACCATATTCTATCCTTGTGTTCGTGTATATATTTACACTCAAAGTGGACTTATTGTTGTTTTTATATAGATCCAATATTTGAATGATGTTCTCTATTAATTAAAATCTTGTAATAGTAGGAACTATATTGAAAACTGCTATTATAAGTCATGTTGCTAACTCTGCATTTCCATTCCAATGAACTAAAAACAGGGCTATTGACATTGAGCCGTGACATTCAGGCTTGTGAATACGAAGATGTGCACATAATGTGGGATATGTTGAGGAAAACCGAGACCAACACATCGCCTCAAACCAATCAAGAAATTCAATTCTCGAAATTGCTCAAGATCAATCAACCTCGTTTTCAGACGAAGATGTTCGGTAGGATCATATCATGTTACATGCCAATGTCGTGATTAATTAACAACAATTTCATCATATTCATCTCAAGCAATCATTGGCTAAATTTCAATGATCAATCACATATACTTAAATTGTGACTTTGAGATGGTATTATGATGCACTAATATGTATATAGTGCATAGCCTTACATGTATGAGGCTGCGGATCGAGTCCAAGCTCGAAAATATACTGTTGTATAATAATCTTGGGCACTTGAAGGTGCAACCCTGTATGTTTGGCTTCTTTTTCTCTATGTACTTTCGGCTTCACTTATCTACTTACATGAAAACATTTTCTAGCAGAACATAAATACATTGGTGTCTAAATAACATGTACTTGCCCGTTTATGTTTGGTTTCATCTTTGTATTTTATAAATGATGTGTGTGCACACACGCCTCAGTCATTGAACAAAGTATCTTATAATAATAGAAGTGCTTGTGATTACATAAATATGACATCTATATTGGGATTTTTATTGTTATTGTGTGGATACTTGTGACGCAAGAGTTAGAAAAACGTTTCATTTTGACATGCCTTTTTTAAGGTGATGGATCAACAAATTGGATGAAACAAGCAAGCACCATAATTTAGTCACCATACATTATGTTTGGTGGTCACATATTGGATGATACAAGCAATTGGTTAAATATTAACATCAAGGTTTTCCACTAGCATTTTAACTTGGATTTAGTGTTGTTAGCATTTGAATTTTTAAAGGTTGCTCTTTGTTATTTTGTATTTTTTTGGTTAAAAAGTAATCTTTTAAAAATATTTATTTCTTGAAAAAAATATCTTTTAGATATATTTATATATTTTTATGTAAATTTACATTAATCAGTTGACCTAATAGGGATCTTAATGTATATAAATTCGACCATAAATAAGAGACTGTCACCTATGAAGGCAAGTTTTGACAGGCTTTGGTAAAGATGAATAGGTTATAGAGCTACCTATTGGATGAGGCAATGGTAAAGATGAATAGGTGATAGAGCTACCTATTGGATGAGGCAAGCAAAAGTTCCACATCTTGGCACTATTAAGTTTTTAGTGGCATGTTAGTTAGAGTTGTATTTTTCAAATGACTACTTACAATTCCACAAATCATATCAAAGTCTTTGGTCAAAGATTTAATATTTATTTACTAAAATTGCCTTTTTCTGTTGTCATATAACTTAACCATTTTTAAATTATTTTATTTATAAAATTTAGATTGTGTATGTTTATTTTTTTTCAAATATTTTTCAATGAAAAATTATTTTCGAATGCTATAAAACGAAATCACCATTAAAGGTTGTTATTCTCATGTATTCACATTTAAACGTATAGTAACATGTTCAATCTACTAACTTGTAATCTTGATGTGTTCCTAAATGATCATGACCACTCCCTATACAACCATGTTCTTTTGTGACATAGAAGAAATTTAGATCATGTTCTTTAAGGGTGTAGGATTAAGTTAGATAATATTAGGTAAAATTAGGAAAGTTAGGTAGGGAAAATTCTCTTTGTTTAGTCACTTGATGAAGGGTTGCTTACCAATTTCGAACTTGACAATGAGTGGTACCTTGTCTTCACACTATATTCTCTCCATCCTTTGTGTCATTCCAGGCGAGCTTGTCTGTGAGCCAAGATCTACAAAGCGATATCGACACTATCAAAACAATATTTGCCGGTGAAAAGAGTTGAGTTAGTTTGTCTAGTGTCACGCTCTTTATCAATTAGCCACGAGACATTTGACACTTGACAAGGCACTCCCAGACGAGTGTGGACTTTGAAGGTTGGTTCCCTATTAAGCTATTTAACCGTTAATTTTATGTAAAATGAATCATTATTAGCAAAAAGCTACTCCCGTCGTCCCTTTTTAAGTGTTAAAAAAACTAACTTTACAAAAACCAATGTGTCTTGGGAATAGAGTGAAAAAATTATGTTTTAAGAGAAAAAAAGGAATAAAAGAGAATTTTAGAAAGTGAACAAAAATCCTATTCATTAATTAAGGGTAATATGAGTATTTTAATTATTGGAAATGTAAAATTGACAAATAAAAAGGAATAAATTAGTTAAAAAAATTGACACTCAGTAAGAGACAGAGTGAGTACTATTTAAAAAAATATAACCTTATACTTTTTAAAAAACTATTATGCAATATTTTTTTTGAATAATCATAAGAAATTATTAATTAAAAATAAATTTAAAATATATAAATAACTATTATATTGAAAAGGAAGAAATATTTTTCTGTCTTTCTTTTTTTAAAAATCACCTTATGTATTATGTTCGTATTTTTTAAAAAAGTCACCTCATATCAAAACAACAACAAGAAAACCCCAATGGTCATGCTGATGCAAATTAGAGGGGTTTTGTAGTAGTCAACCTTTCTATCATACGCAGAAATACATAAAAAGACTAATTCTACGTCCTTTGTGCCTCTTACCAGGAAAAGGAAAACCGAATGGAAAAAAAAAAGGAGCACTTGGTAATTTTATTATATTTTTTCACTTGGGTAAATTGTAAAAACCAAAAAGGAAAATAATTTAAAAAAACTCAATATAAAGCCCCGCAGAATTCTCATCGCAACACCTTCTCCCCCAATATCTAGGGTTTTCAGCGCCGCAGGTACTTCATAAATCGCTAGGGTTTTCTCTAGAGCATCCATTGCTGTTCGAATTCGAAGACAATGGGTCACTCAAACATCTGGAATTCTCACCCTAAGAACTACGGTCCCGGATCTCGTGCTTGGTACTCCTCCCTCTTTCTCCCCATCTTTCAATTTTAGGGTTTCGATTTCTTAGGGTTTCAATTTCTACGGGATTTTGTATTGTTTTGTACTCATATTTGTGTGAATTTGAACAGCCGGGTTTGCGGAAACCCCCACGCAATCATCAGGAAGTATGGTTTGATGTGCTGCAGGCAGTGCTTCCGCAGCAATGCCAAGGAAATTGGATTCATCAAGGTACCCTTTACTTTGTTCCTGATTATCTCGTGTTTTCGTTTGTTGGGTTCGAAATATCTTCTGATTTATGGATGTTCTTGTTATATTTCTCACAGATTACTGCTTGGTGTGTTTCTTTGCGTTAATCATTTTTCTTAATGAGTAAAGTTTGCAACTTTTTAGCAGAATAATTGTTATATGTTGAAAATTTCGCGGTTCCCTTATTAATATATGTTAATGGGGAATATGTGATGTAGTGTTTGGGGTTTTTTTTGGTAATTGGTATGTTAGATTAGGGGCAAAAGTGATCACCATAAGTTTAAATCTTGTTTGGAATGATAATAATTCATGAATGTCTGCAATGTAAGGAGAGGGAGGATCTGTACTTCGAGTTGATTTACTGTAGTTTGTTAAAAAGCTGTGAGAAGAGAGATGAGTTTTGATTGATTTGAAGCTTGTGTCCAACCAAGTAGAGATCATTTGTGATGTATCATGGCAAACAGGGTTTACAAAGCTATGGTTTTTGGAATTTATGGTGCATGTTTTATGATTTTGGTTAATGGTGGAGTATCTTTGTATGTTTTATCTTTGTTTGTAATCGGGCAAACAATGTGCGATAGACCTATGCTTTAGATGCCATCACCTCCTAGCCGAATGGATCAATGAGGGGTTCACAAATAAAGTTGGGTTTAGGGTTTATGGAGGACTTTGTTGCCTATGGTGGTGTACGTACTTTGTGCTTAACATATGAACAGCTTGAACTTCACTATGTTTTCCATAGAACTTATCTTTCGCGACCTCGTCTGTACAGAGGATAATTTTCATTAGGAATTCTGTATGCAGTTATCTTTAAGTTGGACAAGGTTTTTGAATGCTGATATCAATGTAGTGTCTTTGCTGATGGGATTTTGGATGCGGTTATTGAATCATTCTTCTAACAAATATTTTCGGCTTTGTCGTGTGTGCAGTACCGCTGAAGTGTGGCATGGGTGCATTGAAGCAGCCAAGGGAAGCTATGGGAGACCAGCTCTTTTGCTACTTTTTTCCTCTGTTGCTCTTTAAATTTTCTGATGTAGTTTGGAATTTTGGAGATGTTGATCACTAAACAAGTGTGGTGCTAAATTTTGGACTTATTTGGATGATCTACTCTTGGTTATGTTATGTTATGTGAAAGAAGATTATTTGCTCATATGCTCATTTGCTGTTTATGTTGCCTTTGCTTGTAATCACTGCATTGTCTGGGATGTTTCCCTAGTACTTAAGTACTTTAATTAGTTGCTGAAAGCCTAGCCAGCTATAATTTTAACCCAAATGATATTCCTTTTGATATTCTTCCCATTCTATGGGTATGGGACATGCAGCCATTCGAGAGAAATATGTGGGCTGAGATGAAAAGCAGTGCTGGTGTCGAACATGTGAAACTCGACCAAGAATTGTTGGATTTTGTTCTTCACATTTGTAAGAGGTGTTTTTTTTTTTTTTTTTTTTTGTACGGGCAAATGAGGTTGCGGAAAGAACGGAGAGAGGGAAACTGTTCATTGACAATTACAAGTACGGCGCCCTCTTCTTGAAGTACCATAAGAAGCTGTACAAGGGTAAGGCCAACCATGGTGGCTACTAGTATGGAGTCAAATTACACATCTTTCTGGACTTGTAAGACGAAGATATAGGTGCCCTGATGCGTTACAATGAGCTAAAATGGTTGTATTCAGCTGTTGCTGAAATTGTGTACTTAGATCGATTCCTTTAGGATTGTTGTCATCGTAGGTTGGCCTTTTTAGGTTAAGCTAAGTTGCTAACAAACTTTCGGCCTTGACCAAATATGGGACGCCAAAGAATGTCTACCCTTGCATTCAAAGTAATCTTGTGGTCGTCCGGGAATTCGTATTCATTCACACTACCTGGTGTGTAAAAACAATCACTTTCTAGTGTGGGTCCAAGGTATGGGGAGATCTAGATTTCGACATGTTGAGTGCCTTAAGTAAGTTTAGCTGCTTGTCTTTTGATCCGGATGAACTGTCAACCGATCCTATAGTGGTCATGTACATAAGTGAGAAGTTGTTTTGCCCAAGGTGACCAATGGGTCTCCAAACCCTGCATCAGTAGGGACCGATAGTAGGAGTTATTGTTGACAAACATATGGGTCCCCAAACCTCGCATTAGCAGACCCACATTAAAAGTTGCTCGTAGGTGGTCGCATGGCTGGTCGGCAAGCAAAGGTCAAATATTATCCTTCACCGTAGGTGGAGAATCATGTCGAGTATTATCCTAATCATTCATAAACACGCACTTCTGGACCAAAGTTTCTTTTTCTTTTTATTTTATTAAATGTATGCATTTGACTGCCTCATTTTCCTATGAAAATTGATCATCCTTTTCAAATTGCAATTTTTTAAAATGTTTGGTTGTATTGAATGGATTAGACACTTTTAGTACAAGGTTCATCATTCTACACTCAAACTTAGGAAAGTTTTAATTGGGAGACTAATGAAAGTATTTAACGTCAAAATTTCTCCTAAAAATATATTTTCTGGGGTTCTACCAAACTCATCAATTCTTTGAAAACAGAGGGGATATTTTAAAAAAGTTTGGAATAGTTTTTTCCTCTAAGAGTTGTCACAAATTTGCCTAATTTTCTTCTGAAATTAGACAAGTGTGTGAAATACATCCGTGTTTCTAGTTATGGCTACAAAGTTTTGTCGCATTGTATGTTTATGGGATGAACATAAAGAGGAGGAAATTGGTTGATAAATCACAATCACATTTACATTCATCGTGGAATGCCGGTGGTTGATGTGTAGTGACTCTTGTTATATACGGTACCAATTCATTAAATTGAATTCAATGAATCAACGATCAACAATGAATTTCAAAGAAAGTGCGATACCTATACTGATGTACCCCTCTCAACTCATAACATCCCAATTTTCTGTTGGTAGTGGGTGTTTAATGGCAACAAGGAAGGGAGTTGTTTCTTTTTCCACACTCCCTTTTGTCCCACATAGGAGGAATAAGGAGTTTGTTTGTGGTTTATATATCACTCTTCTCTAGCTAATGGTGTATTAGCTTGTGAGTGGTTTTATGGTGGAGGGCTAGACTTGGGCATCCACACGCCTGTATGCGCCGCCGTCCGTCCGTCCGGTCGGTGGCGAAGCGAGCGAAGGCGCGGTAGCGTGGGTTGGATGGTTTTGAGCCGGGCTTATCTTTTTGCGGATAATCTAGCCGTTTGGAATCTTTGACCGAATATTATCCTCCTTTAATTCCTGATTTTATGCCTCATTAATCTCCTTGATTTCCTCCCGTCTTTACTCCATTGTCTTGATTTCGGTTTTGCCAAACATCTCTTTTCTTCTATAAGTTGAGGCCTTTGCTTGCTGTCGATTCTTATCAACCTCTCATTCTCTTCTTCCTCTTCTCTTTCTGGGCAATAAGAATATCATACTCCAAGCCTCTACTCGAGTGCACGAGTGTAAAGGTTATCCGAGTTAACCTTGGGAGCGACCGCATTTTCGATTGGCACCGAGGTCGAGCCGTAATCGCTTTCAAGGCGATGGTCCGCCCACGACTCAGATTTGTGTCCGATCCGTAGCCTTGATCAATACTTTTTCATAACAATTTGAAAGCGATTAATCTGATCAATGGCTGCTCCACAGAAAACCCTCTCTGAAATTTATAGGTTCGATCTTCTTGATGGAACCAATTACAAACGTTGGTCTCAAAAATTGCTTCTCTGTCTTGAGCAATTGGAGATCGATTATGTGTTGTCTTCTCCTCATCTGGACGCTGAAGATGATGCTACTGAGGCCGGGGCTGATCCAGAGAATACCCCCACGAAGACTCCGGTCAAGATGCCCGATGAAGCTGAGTTGAAGAAATTGGAGAAAGACAACAAGGTTGCTCGGAGTCATCTCCTCAACAACATGACGAACCCGCTGTTCGATTTGTTCGTCAATTTCAAATCGGCGAAGACCATATGGAAGAAACTGGAGATCAAGTACGGCGCTGATGATGCTGGAAAGAAGAAGTACGTGGTTGGCAAGTGGCTGCAGTTCCAGATCGTGGATGACAAGCCAATCATGGAACAAGTTCATGAATATGAGAACCTGTGTGCTGAAGTTCTGGGTGAAGGGATGAAGATGTGCGAGATTCTGCAAGCCAATGTTCTGATCGAGAAATTCCCTCCGTCCTGGGCTGATTACAGGAATCATCTAAAGCACAAGAAAAAGGATCTCACCCTTCAAGAATTGATCAGTCATATGAGGATCAAGAGGCTAATCGTTTGAAAGATAAGATGACCTCTGTCTTTAAATTCCTAAGGCTAACATTGTTGAATCTACTGCACTCTAGCGAGACAGTTCAAAGGGAAAAATAAGAAGGACGAAGCAAATCAAGCGTCGAAGCGTTAACAAGCCTAACAAAGATATCCAGAAGTCCAGAGTGCATTGTTACATATGCGGAAACCAGACACAAAGCGTATCAATGCAAACAGAGAAAGGAACCGATGAAATCCCAACACAAACCTGCCGGATGCGAGCGATGAATCAAGCCAACTTGACCGAGGATTACGAGGTGTTCGTGCGATGACGGTGGAGGCCAATCTCGTTACCAACAACACCGAGTGGATTACGGACAATGCGTAACGAGGCATTCGCACCAACAAGGACCTGATGCATGATTTTGAAGAAGTTTACGGTGGTGAACAAGTGTTCATGGAAATCTTGCTACTTCGCGGTGTTGGGTAAAGGAAAAGTTCTCCTTAAATTTACTGGAAAATCTTTGTGTTTGAACAATGTCTTGTTTGTTCCTTCCTTCGTAGAAATTTGGTTTCAGTAGTTTACTTGATGTTCTTTGGATTTGAGGTGAACCAAAAATTTGGAAAAATTGTTATTCGCGTAATGGGGTTTTTGTTGGGAAGGGTATCTTAGCAATGGCTTGTATGTTCTGAATGTTGTTTCTGATGCTAATGGAAATGCTTCTGCTTCTGCTTATATTACTGAGTCTGTTGATTTATGGCATGGGAGACTTGGACATGTAAACTTTGCTTCCATTAACAGACTGAAGAATATGAAACTAATTCCGAATGTTAGCGTAAAATTGCACTAAATGTGAAGTATGTGTTGAGGCTAAATTTGCTAAGAAACCATTTAAATCTGTAACTACGAGATCAACAGAATTGCTTGACCTTATTCATTCGGACTTAGCAGACTTTAAGAACACAATGAGCAAAGGAGGGAAAAAATGGTATATCACCTTTGTAGATGACTATTCTAGATATACAAAAGTATACCTCCTAAGGTCTAAAGATGAGGCTGAAGAAATGTTTTTAAAGTATAAAGCAGAAGTTGAGAACCAATTAGGCAGAAAGATCAAGAGACTTAGGTCTGACCGGGGTGGTGAGTATGATTCAAATTCGTTGGCTGTTTTTTGTGAGAAAAATGGTATAATTCATGAGACCACTGCCCCTTATACACCACAACAGAATGGTGTAGCTGAACGTAAGAACCGTACCCTTAAAGAAATGATGAATGCTATGCTTTTAAGTTCTGGACTATCTGATAATATGTGGGGGGAAGCTGTTTTGTCTGCTTGTTTTGTGCTTAATAGAGTACCCCATAAGAAAATAGACCAGACTCCATATGAGCTTTGGAAAGGGTATGCCCCAAATCTAAATTATTTGAAAGTGTGGGGGTGTTTGGCTAAAGTAGCTTTGCCTAGTCATAAACGAACCAACATAGGCCCTAAGACCTTTGATCTTTGTTTTCATTGGTTATGCTCAAAACAGTGCTGCATATCGTTTTATGTCTCTAAGTGATTATTCTATTTCTGAATATAGAGATGCTGTGTTTTTTGAGCATGTTTTTCCATTGAAAAAGGATGTGCCTAATGTTGTGCCTAATGTTGTGCCTGCTGTTGAGCCATTCTTTGTGCCTAATGCTATGCATGAAAGTGTGAGCTTGCACGCTTCTAGTTCTAGAGATGTTGACTTTGAACCTAGAAGAAGTAAAAGACAAAGGATTTCAACCGATTTTGGTCGTGACTTTGTTCTTGCTTTTATGGTGGAAGTATGTGAAGAATACAAAATTGATGTTGTATCAAGAGTTTGTTTCGCTTTTCTTGTTGAGCAAGATCCAAAACTTTTGATGAGGTCATAAATCTGTTGATGCAACCTTCTGGAAAGAGGCCATTAAAAGTGAGATAGATTCTCTAGAGTCTAATAAAACTTGGGAATTAACTGATTTGCCTAAGGGTTGTAGACCTATTAGTAGTAAATGGATCTTTAAGAAGAAACTGAGGTCTGATGGTTCAATTGATAAATATAAGGCCAGACTTGTCATTAGAGGTTTTGACCAAAAGAAAGGGATTGATTACTTTGACACTTACTCTCCTGTGACCAAAATAAGCACCATTAGAACTTTGATTGCTTTGGCTGCCTTGTTTGATCTTGTTGTGCATCAAATGGATGTTAAGACAGCTTTTCTTAATGGTGACTTAGAGGAAGAAATTTATATGACCCAACCTAAAGGATGTGAAGTCCCAGGTCAGGAGGATAAAGTTTGTAAATTGAGAAAATCCCTTTATGGTCTTAAGCAAGCTCCTAAACAGTGGTTTGAGAAGTTTAATAATTCTCTTGTTGAAAATGGCTTTAAGGCAAATTTTGGTGATTCTTGTGTTTATTCAAAGATGTTTGGATCAGTTGTGTGCTTATATGTTTATATGTCGATGACATGCGATCCTTGGTCCAAATTTGCATGTGGTTAATGAGACTAAGAAATTGTTGTCTTCTTTGTTTGAGATGAAAGATATGGTGAAGGCGATGTGATCTTAGGGATTAAAATTCGAAGACTAGTTACGGTTTTTCGTTGTCTCACCACATTATGTTGAGAAAGTATTAAAGAAATTCGACCACTTTGATGTGACTCATGAGAACCCCTTATGATCCTAGCATATCTTTAAAGAAGAACAATGGTTCACGTGTCTCAATCTGAGTATGCCAAAATTATTGGAAGTGTAATGTTTTTGATGAACTTTACTCGTCCTGATATTGCTTATGCTGTAAGTAGATTGAGTCGTTATACACATAACCCTAGTAAAGAACATTGGAATGCACTTTATCGTTGCTTAAGTATCTTAAAGGTACTATGGATTGGTGTTTGCACTTTAATAAGTTTCTTTGTGGTAGAAGGATATTGTGATGCAAACCGGTTTCGATAATGATGAAGTCGTTCTACTAGTGGTTATGTGTTTACTTTGGGTGGAGGGCTATTTCATGGAAGTCCAGAAATGCACTTGCATAGCCCGCTCTACCATGGAATCAATTTATTGTTCTTGAGATGGCAGGTCAAGAAGCAGAATGGCTTAGAGGTTTGTTGGCGGACATACCTCTCTGGGAGAAGCCTGAGATTCCTATCTCTATACATTGTGACTCACAGGCAGCAATTGGAGTAGCACATAACAGTGTCTACAACGGAAAGAGGAGACATATCCGTGTTAGACATGGTGCAGTGAGGCAATTCTTTGAAGCAAGGTGTAATAACTTTGCATTATGTGAGGTCCGAGAAGAATTTGGCGATCCGCTCACTAAGGGCTTAACTGCAGACGAGTTGTTCTCGAGGCATCGAGGAATAGGGCTTAAGCCTATGGTTTTGGCTTGAAGAGGTATGTTGGATATCCACATGTGGTCAAACGAAACCATACTAATCTTCAAGATGCACTTCAATACTATCCCTATGCTGTCAGGAAGTGCTTAAAGGATGAGTTTATATACTCTTAATGAATCCACGCCCGTTGTGGGGGGGTGCTTGTGAGATGGTCTTAAGGATTCACCGATTTTTTTGTGTGAGGTTGAGCTATCATGCTCTTAATATTTCCATATCCTTTTTTCTGCGGTGGTCTATATTGAGATAGACTTGATGGAATTACCTAAGTAAGTGTGAAGGTTTGGCGCTTTCTATGAGAGACTAAGATTGTCTCTAGAGCACTTATGAGTCCCAAGGTGCGCATGGCCATTAAAGCGCAAGTGTATTCTATCGGAGTATGTTCTTCTTGGGTTGATATGTGTTGTGGGGTCTCAATTAAGGTCTTTCAAGTTCAAGGCCTAGTCCACTTGACTAGATCATTGATTGTTGCCTCACATCACTAATGTGTCAATTCAAATCGAAAGATATCGACGCGTAAGTATCCGACCTATTCTTGCCCATTTTTCTTTTCTTTCTTGTTTTTGTCCTTGTTTGCCATTAGTGGGGATTGTTGGTAGTGGGTGTTTAATGGCAACAAGGAAGGGAGTTGTTTCTTTTCCACACTTTTGTCCCACATAGGAGGAATAAGGAGTTTGTTTGTGGTTTATATATCACTCTTCTCTAGCTAATGGTGTATTAGCTTGTGAGTGGTTTTATGGTGGAGGGCTAGACTTGGGCATCCACACGCTTGCCAAATTTCAATTGGCCGTGGGTTGGATGGTTTTGAGCCGGGCTTATCTTTGCGGATAATCTAGCCGTTTGGAATCTTTGACCGAATATTATCCTCCTTTAATTCCTGATTTTATGCCTCATTAATCTCCTTGATTTCCTCCCCGTCTTTACTCCATTGTCTTCAGTTTCGGTTTTCAAACAGTCTCTTTTCTTCTATAAGTTGAGGCCTTTGCTTGCTGTCAGTTCTTATCAACCTCTCATTCTCTTCTTCCTCTTCTCTTTTCTGGGCAATAAGAATATCATACTCCAAGCCTCTACTCTCGAGTGCACGAGTGTAAAGGTTATCTGAGTTAACCTTGGGGAGCGACCGGCATTTTCGATTGGCACCGAGGTCGAGCCGTAATCGCTTTCAAGGCAGTGGTCCGTCCACGACTCAGATTTGTGTCCGTTCCGTAGCCTTGATCAATACTTTTTCATAACATTTTCATACTGAAAGTGAAAGTATAATTTGTTTTCTTATAGCTAAACTGTTTCTGTTTTATATTTGACGATACTTTTAGAATATCATAATAGCATTTATAATTATTGTAAGTATTATATGATGATGACAAAAAAAAAAAGCTATTTTAAGACATTACTTTGGATTTGCAATATTATATTTTACTCATAGTTATTAAAATTCCGATCCTAATCTACGATCCTATGATTTTATGATCCAAAATCCTCGATAAGATTCTACTATTTATACATGATCCATGATTCTACATTAGTTAATTTCGATCCTAACTACCCCATGGATTCGAGTTAGGATCCCCATTTTAACAGCCTTGATTTTAGTCAGTGGAGTGTTTGGTTGGTAAAATTTTTAAAAAAATTAGTCAATCATTCCAAGTTGACAATATTATAATGAGTTAGATGTGTTCAATAGAGGGGTAAGCGAAAATTATGTGTCCCGTCCCGTTTATAGTCAAGTCTCAGTCGCAAACTCCTGCTTTCAGTGATGTGGGATCGAGAGCGGGACAAAAAAATGAGGACATGATCAAAATCGGGAGTAGGAGAGAGACTTAACCCTAAATTAATTTGATGAATAAGAAAGTTTTTTGTGGGGGCCATTATTTTATATTTATTCAAACTCGAGAAACTTTTCTTGGAAGGCATAAATTTTCTATTGGTGCATCTACCAAATTTACCCAAAGACGACAATCATCTTTCTACAAATTAAATAGGAATATTAGGTTTTGAAATTATTAATTTTGGAGGTTGTTTATCATAATATCCTGAAATTCACATTTATCTTATAGTAGTTCAATATTTCGGGAGCAATATTTGTCAGCAACCTAACATTGAGTTAACATCAATGATGTGACAATTGTTTTTAGGTTAGACACGCTTACATTTTACATATTACCTCAAGAAACACCATCATATCACAGAAAAACTTAAGTTTAGGTGATGCTAAATCGGTATTGAATTGCTGACAAATACCACATCCGAAAATTGTACTATTATAAATCAAATATTAAAATCAAAATATTGTGATAAACAACCTGAAGTTAGATATTTTAAAACCTAATATTCCAATTAAATATTTGTGGATATTATAAAGTTGCTTACATTTATTTGTTCTATTTATCCAGCACGACACAATATGAAGGAGTTCTAATATAACATCTATGCATGTAGATTAGTACAAATTTCTAGATGATCATGATAGTCAAACAAAAGTATCACATGGTGGACTTTTTAAGAAATGACTTTTTTAAAGTAAGTAAAAAACTTACTTTACTGTACCTATTTTTATTTATTTTGCTAAAATTATTTAAAATACCTTATGTAATTTTTATCTAATGATTTACATATTTAATAAATGATGAGATTTATCTCGTTCACACTACCTTATTTAAACTTCATATATTGAATATGTGATGTAATTGATGTAATTTATCTATTAATACTTACATAATTTTATTTATTAACCGTATTTTATTTACATTTTGTATTTTACTTACACTTTTTATTTACCTTACAAAAGAATCGAGCCTAATAATCTATGATTTTAGATGACTTTTGTTATTACCGGAGACGAACAATTCATTCATGTTAGAATTTTTATGATTCTATTTTATGTTTTTGGTCCAAGTTTATTTCTACTTTTATAATATTGAATATTGATAAATCACCTTAAACATTTTCATCTCATATTTTTTCCCCTTTTCAGAACTTATTTCCTTTCTGATAAATGAAACTTTTATTGTTTCTTTAACAAGTCCATCTTGCTCAATGGTCAACTCAATATGTAAATCTCACTTTGTTTTTTCTTTTTAATTTGGATGAGATTTTAAAACACAAAAGTTTTTCATTTTAGCCAGTAATCCCCCCATTCCCATCCCATTAAAGTTTTTGCATGTCATATTAAGAAACAAATCAAAATCCCCCACAAAATCTGCTCATAACTTAAATGATAATTACCAAGATTATCTCCTACAAACACTCCTAATTCCCCATTAATTATCCTCAAATCTTTATTATTTATGTTTAGCTCCAAACACAAATCTTTATCGGTTAATATCTCCGATTCATATTAATTGTCGTCTTTGAAAATTTTGCAGTCCGACTTATAAATTTTGACCATTAATTTTTCAATATATAAAATTACTTGTTATATAAAATTACTATAATTCAATTTGTAACAAAAAAATATTATCCTAAAAGTATAATAATGTAATTATTAATAAAATACTCCGTCCGTTTTTTATTATCTGCCATTCACGTTTTTTGATATCCATTTTTACTCAACAATTTCACGTATAATATTTTTATAAAAATTTATTATATTATACTTTTTCAGTTGTACTTTTTATTACGAATCTAATGATATCAATTTTGTTTGATAAATCATTATATAAAGTAAGATATTAACAGTCAAAATTTTTGACGCAATTACCACAATACTTAAATAAAAACGAAAGCAATATTATATAAAAAAATTAATAAAAAATAACATTAGAAATGGTAACAATTAATATAAATGGGGTATTTTTACTCTTCCACTCTTCACTAATCCCCAATCTTAAACCCCTCGAGTTCCCTAAATAAAATAATATTTTTTGTTTTATAAAATGAAACTAAAATTCTCTCACGCGTAAAAGTTTATATTTTGTGGGCCCTTTTACCGGGGTCCACAGTATCCTATATATATAGACCTTGACTCAGACATTTCCCCCTCTCTAAAAACCCAGATTCTCTCTCTAAAACTGAATTCACTGATTCACTGGGCTCGTACACTCCTCCCCCTTCACCAACTCTTTCTTCTTCAATTCTCTCTGCAAACCCTAACCCTAACCCTAACCCTAATTCCCTCCCTCTCTCTCTCTCTCTCCCAATTTAGGTTTAGCTAGTACGATCGGCAATGGCGGCGAAGAGATCCAGGTTGGGGCGTCCGTCGAGCTCCGGCGACACCACCGTCCTCGCGGCGCCGATCTACGAATCGACGGAGATCCGGTGGCCGGCGGTCGGGGGTTCAATTCCGGCGTGGAAATCCGAGCCGGAGAAAAGTCGGACTTCTATCTTTACGCTCTCTGGTCCGGTGGATTCTACGAGTGTAGATCGGGTGAAGTTTGGAGCATTTCTTGAGAAGTGTTGTTACTGTGGCAAGAAGATCGCTGTCGACGATGAAGTTTTCATGTCTAGGTACATTTCAATTCAATTCAATTCATTTGGTTTTTCGATTTCTTTTTGTTTTGGTGCTTTTCGTTTGGTTGTTGTTGAATTGGACTGGTTGCCTTTTAATTTCTTGTGAATTTTTGTCGACTAGATTGAAATTGTTAGGTTTTAATCTTTGGATTGTGTGAATTGCTGAATGATTTTCGTGTCAAGATGGATTCTTTTCTTGTTCAATCCTATGAATAATTAATGACGGTGGTTGCCTTTGTATTTTAGCATTTTAATATGGTTGTTTGACTTCTTGGTTGCTGGGTTTATTATAATGCTGATGCTATCTATTAACCCTTCACCTTTGGCATGATATTCTTTGAGATTTTGAGTCCTCTACATCGTGAATCATAATGTTATATACTATATGCTAATTGCAATCAGCTAATTGTTTTCATCATTGTAACGCAATTTCTTGAATTCTTAAGAGCTCTGCTGTTAATGTACATGTTTTTGCTATGTTCTTCCATTGATTTCGATTTCGGCATATGAATTTTCATCAAATTTTCGATCCAAAAGGGTGAGTTATAAACATTCAAATGATTTATAGCTGATAAGAAATGAACTAACAATGAGCAACTCATAGTGTGTTTGTTGAGTAAGCAGCTTTTCTCTGCTGTTAATGTAGTTTTGCTCTGTTCTGGCATTGATCTTGATTTTGCATATGAATTTTTCATCAAATTTTGATCGAAAAATGTGACTGATAAACATGCACATAATTTGTAGCTGGTGTAAAATGAACTAAAAATGTGACTTATAATAAACATGCACATAATTTGTTTTCTTGGGGTGGTTTTGGCAAACAAGTATTTGGCTTTAAAAACCTCTCTTAGAGGCTATTAGTTTTTTGACCTTACAAATAGCTAATCCAAACCGCTAACACCTGGTTGCCAAAATGTTGGAATCTGATATTTGAATGTTGTCGTCCAATGGTGCAGCATGCGAGCCTTTTGCACAGCAGAATGTCGCGAGAAGCAGCTTGACATTGAGAAGGAGCTCCAGAAGCGCTCTGCGAAGCCCAAGTTACGAGCAGGAAAGCGTGCTGGCATATAGCATTCTACTAGTCATTCTTACTAAGAAGTAAGAACATCAGAATCGGGAGTTGAAGCAGTCAAATTTTTGGATTGGCTCATCCTTCCGGTTCAAAGTTATCGTCATATTGTTAGCTACTTAAATTATCTTGGACACACACTTGGGTTTTGTACAGCTTAGTCCTGCTGTGTATGTCCTGGGATCATTTTGGTCTTTTTTTCTTTCGACGATTAGCATAAGTTGCCTCAGTATTTCTTAGAGGCTTCCAGAACTAAATTAGGGAGTTTTAGCGAATTGGGTTTTCAACCTGTTATCATATGCATGTTTGTGGTTGCTGATCCAGTTTGTCTCGTTATATATTATATGATATGATATGATCCAGTTTATTCTTTTTATTTCGCGTTTTCTATTTCGAGTTTCAGCGAATTGGGTTTTCAACTTGTCTTTGCAAGAGTGAGTGAGGAAATTCATGTTTGAGACTCTGGGGATCGAGTTTATTAGCAGGAAAACATGTTCTTTAGGCCGGTTATTAGCCACTTTACTCAACCCAATCCAGATTTACCAATTCCTCCTGTTCTTTTGATACTCAAACATTTCAACTTTTACCTACTAAACTAACCCATTGATCCTTAACTTACCCTCTAAAGAACAAGGCGGGGTATTGTGAGGATCTGAATGTCAGACACTGTTGAACATGGATGTTCTCAGTTTATGCTCTATACCAGCTTGCCAACGACATTTTCGTAGCCTTACCAATAACTAGTTTATGCTCTGAAACATACTCAAATACCAGATATCGTGTGATCGATCTTAATGGTGAGCTGGAGAGAATATTACTGCATTTAAGTTTGATTCTGCATGTATATCAGTGTTATACTCCCAAATTTCTTTGGTTTCCAGCAGGATCAACTGTTGTAGGGGATATCACTGCATCAGTTTCAGTCTGTCTGATCTCTTAACCTTTAACCTTATCTAATTGAAGAATATGTCGTTGGGGTTTAATGTATGTGTTGCTAAAACTTCGGGTAGTAGCCTAGCTGATAACATTTGAACCTCCTCAAACCTCATTCTGTGTATATACGATAATTAGTTATATAAGACTACCAGTCTACCACCATAAGATTTGTAACAAAAAATAACATAAGGGCATTTTGGTCTAGTGATATGATTCTTGCTTAAGGTGTGAGAGGTCCCGAGTTTAATTCTCAAAATGCCCCACCTAGTCTTTTTTTGGAATGAGTATCTCTAAATTGTAAAATTTAAGGCTAATGTTCGTATATTACTATATCCAATCCCCTATACACCTCGCCCGAGCGAGACTGTGGAGTATTGGTTTGAGCTTCGGTAAATTTGTAACGAAAAATAATATCCTAACAAAAGAGTAATTTTCAGATGTCTTCCTAATTGTGTACTTTACGATAGTTTTTGGTGACTTTCCTATGGGCCCCTTCATGGGCCTTAATATCAATACATGAAACAGGCATTCAGTAAATATGGCCTTGATTTCATGTTAGGGTTAATGACCTCAAGGGATTGGCCCAAATGCACAATTGACCTAGAAGGATTAAAAGACCAAGAAATCCCAAATTGTAATAAATTGTAATAAATAATGGGATCTCTCTTTGGGCTTTGACTATCAATTAGGCTGGGCTTTCCTTGCATAAGGCCTGGATTTTAGGCCTTTTTTGAAGAAAATGCTGAAAAATACTGAAGTTGAAAGTTATTATCTTAAAATTTTGAAACTTTTTAAAATATTGACAATTTTTTAATTAGAAGATATTATCTATGAATTTCCATCGATCTTTGAAGAATTAGAAAAAAAGGAAAAATAATGGTAACTATCTATAATGAATAATGATCACTATTTTAAAAAAATTACTGAAAAACTAATAAAGTGTAGGGGTGTGTTTGGCAATCAGCTTGTAGTTAGAAGTTGTTATCTGCAAGCTAATTGCTATTAACTGGTGGCCGTTTGAATTAGCTATCTGACTTTAGCCGTTTAGGTTAGCTGATTGTAAAAAATGTGTTTGGTAAAGTAGCTGTTTGTGAAAATTTACTTCAAAAAACTTATTTAAGTAACTTTTTGAAACTAATAATGTCTACCAAACACCTCAGCTTTGCCCCCAAAACTAATAATGTCTTAAAAAACTAAAAGTTATCCCAATAAGTTGGTTACCAAACAGGGTCTGAGTTATTATCCATTATTTTGAATAATTTTAGCAACACTTAATTTATTTTTCATTTTTTTTTCCGACAACATTTAATAAAAGACATACGATAACACATCAATGCAAATCACAATATCCTACAAGAAAATCTCACCTAACCGCCTTAATGCTAGCCCGTCAAACTCCCATATCTTGTTTGTGTCATCCGTTAAGCCTAAGTGCCTCAGATAGCCCTAATCACCTCTCTTATTAACTTTTTCTTCGATCTCATTCGTCCCTGAAGTCCAAGGGGGATCCTAATCCCTTCAGACCTCCTAACATTGACATCTTCACTTCTCATATGGACGTACCTAAACCATCTCATTTTAGTCTCTACACTTAGTCTAGCTTGGCAGACGAAATTGTTAATCCTACACAACCTTTTATAGCCGCAAATCCAACAAATCATCATCATCTCTGCCACATCTAACCTCTAATTATGTATCTTCTTAGTCGCCTTATACTTTGCGTCATACAATATTGTTGATCTAACTACCCTAGAGTACATCTTACCTTTAAGATTAAGAGGATTTATAACTTTCAATTTTATGTTTATTAATATTTCTTTTTAAAATTGCCAAAATCAAGAATAATATATAATTCTTTGTTTGATGGAAATGAATAATAATTAATACATTTTGGTTTTTATGTAAAATACTATAAAAGATATTATTAAAGATCAAACATAGTCATTGAGAATATTTAATAAAACATATTTTTTGGAGAGAAAAATTAACTAAATAATTATTGTGAATTGAGGGAGAGGAAATATATAGTTTATTGGGCTTCTATAATAAGACCAAAAAAAAATATTATACGATTTATATAATTTGATCATTTTCCAAAAGGAAGCTATCCATACAGACTACTTTATCTCATTAAACATAACGATCCAAAATGCAATAGACCCTTAGCTTGTACGTCCAATCGGTCAATTTTTATGATTAAACTACTCATATGCTATGTATATATATGCAATATAATCATCAATAAATAATGGTACGTACTTCCCTATTTTTTCATTACTAAATAATGCTACGTACTCCCCTACTCATATCCTATGCATTATAATCATCGATTGGTTGATATTGACTAAACAAAAGTAATAAATCTAATCACAAATATCAAAATTCAACCCTATTTATTGGTGGGGAAAACCAAATCATAAAAATTCAAAAATTAAAAAAGAAAAGAAAGAAAAATAGGATCAGAAACAGGAAGAGAAACAGAGAGTGATGTAAGTAAAGTTGAGCAACAACATAGAAAACCAAGAAGTTAACCAAAAATGGTGCTTCTGCAAAATTCAGAGCATAAAATATAAGGCAAGAGCATGGAAATGCACGTGAGGAAGTAATAAGTTAACGTTAATATTTCGTCATAATTGCAAAAAATACTCATATAATTGCGTCAAAATTACGTGCAAAAGTTTAGATTTTAACCAGGAGTAGTAAATAGTATATATGCTATAGTGTAGTGTTTTGGTTTAGGATTAGCTTTTTACTGTGACACTGATCATGTTTCACTCGTACGTCCTTCATACTGATGCCGTGTGAGACAAGTTAGCTGCATGCAACTTTCTTTCTTTCTGCATGGATGGATGGTGATGAATGCATGATGTGAAGGGGTTGACATGTATGTGTGATTCAAATCATGGTAAATTTGGTAAATGAACAGTTTCACTTGCTTGTTCTCCTTTTGGTAATCAAAGAAAGGGTACGTACGTGTTCATTCATGTTATTAATATGGGTCTCATTTTTGTAATTATTTGAAGAATGTAAATTTACCTCACATTAGTGGGATATTACTGGGATTTATTGTTGTTATGAAAAACATACATTTGGTAAATGTTCAGCAAAACATGTGAGGCTATTCAATTCTGGTAAGACATGAATTGTGCTTTCATTCAACTATGCTCTATACAGCTCAGTATCCAAGTCAGATGCTTGCTCTGCTTTAGAGTGCGACGCAAGAGTAGAATTTGGAGATTAAACAAAAAAAAGCATGTACATAAGCATATTTTACAAGGTCATATAATAATTTGGAGATTAAAATATGCTAATGAATATATTAATCAATGAATGATTTTCCATTTCCGATGTATAATTTCTCGTGCCATGGATATTATAATGTTATTTGATGAACCTAATTCACAAGTTTTTTTTTTTTATAGCATGATAATTACATTATAGGTCAAAAATAGCAAATAATGATTTGGTTGTTTTATATTTACATTATTTGTTCCGATTTGTTTATGATTTTAGTGGACTACTTTAATTTTACATTTTAAGTATAATATTTAAATAAATTTTCAATAATATATATATATATATTTAAAATATATGTGGTTAAAGTTTTAGATGACTTTAGTCATATGCATAACATAACAACCGTAACAAATGGAATAATATATCAAACGTTTGCTTATATGAACGAAAGAAAACTTTCGATTGCTAGGGATTAAAGAGTTTAGACTTTAATTTCTTTTGCCATCACAATTTAAGAACTTTTGATATACTTTCTCCGTCCCAAATAAATTGTATACTTTGCCTTTTCACCATCATCAAGATCAAAGTAGGATTTATAATATTATATTTAAACAAAAGTATTTTTCATCAAAATTTAATAAAGATTGTCTTATATAATAATTCAATATATAATTTAATAAATTCATGATCATCAAAATTTACAAAATTTGATTCCATCAGCTAAATATTGGCAATTTTTTTTGAAACAGAGGGAGTAATAAAAAAAAAATAAATGTATCGGGTCCTCCGATCCTCGGCTTGGTCCATAGGTCACACGGTGATCACGTGCATGGGGATTATCATCACGTGAGTGGCCACACTGACACAAGCCATAAGAAAATTAATTAATTATCAACGTCTATTTAAAATTAATGATGCAAATAAATTACGTGGTACTATAGTTAACCATCCGATGTTGACACGCGGATGCGAGTATGTGATTTTTGTAGTTTATTAGATGCATCTGGAACATGTGTCATCCACATATATTATATTGTTCTTTCATAAAAATTAGGTTGTTCACTCTAATTATTACGATTGTTCATTCGCAAATGTTTCAAGCACATGTTCCAAGTATAAAATATATATTGTGTGACTCTACATGAAGTTTAGGTATTTCTTTTGTTTTCTTTTATTGAAAAGCCTATCGTAGTTGTAATTTTTCCGATAGTTGAAAATTGCTTATTATAAATTTGGTTAAAACAAATCTTGTCCGCCAATAAGATTTACGTGTCCATAATATGATGAACTGTCACAATAATTAAGTTACGCTGGTAAAATATAATAATATTAGTATTTTAAGGTAAGATTATATTATACTTTTTAATTATGACTGAAAAAAAAATTAAATAGCTTGTATAATCTCCTTCAAAGTATAAAATTTTGTAAAAACGAATTATATCTGAATGATAGTATCAACTGTCGCAACAATCATTTAACCAATATGTATTAATTTTAGTTTCTTAAAGATAAAATATACTCTTTAATAATAACTGAAAGAATTTTCAATCATCACAGAATTTTCTATTTTTTTTTAATTGTTGAATGAATATTGTTGATGTGGTTGCAAAAGGAATAAATAGGGAGTTGAATTTCAATATTTTCTAATAATGTACCAATAATGTAGAACACATAAAAGCAAAATCTATATAATTGGACCCTTCCTAGTAGTAGTAGGAAAATAATGTACAGGACTATATGAGCCACTTATTAGTTGGCTATAGTCATTCAACATGGATCTTAGGGCCTACCCAAGATTTTACCACGTGGAGGTCTACCATGTTTCCCAGGCTGTTCATAGTCCTATTCGGATAAGAAAAAGGATCACTCCGAATCGAGGATTGGACCGAACAAAGTTCAATCGGTTCCTTGATCGAGGAATTTGTAATATTTAGTTCTCGGTCCAGCATATGAACAAGACTGAAGGACTAAAAGGACCGAAAAAATCGACTCGACTTCAAAAGTTTTAGGGTTTCTTTAATATTTTCTCATTTGATATGTATAGTCCAGTCCAGTCCGAAAAAGTTTGGCTGGTCTAATTGAGTATCGAAAAAAGTTCGATCATGGACTAAATCAACCGCACTTTTTTCAATTCAATTCTCGATCCAACTCAATCCCTAAGTTCGTTCGTCAATCTGTTTGATCCAATCCTAGACCGATACATTGTCAAACTTTAAGGAGGAAACTCGGTACCAAATGTTTGCCAATTTAATATTTGTCAATATAGTTTATATATAATTAAGTTTAAAAACTTTAATTACTAGTTATTTGATATATATAAAGCTTCAAAATATAAAATCAATATTATTAAATTTCCCTTAAATTTTTAATGAAAATATTTATATAGTATTCTTAAATATATCATGTCAGAAATTTAAGGTTAAGCCGTTGTCAGAAACACGTTAAAAGTAATATCCCTGAACATGACAATAATATTTATGTAAGAAATTTGGTAAAATAATTATTAATATCGTATTAGAATTATAAACTGACAAATATTGAGAAATTGATGGAGTATTTGACTTTCTTTGGTTGCTTTGACTTTTGTATAAAACCCACATGAAAAGCTGTTAAAACTGTAGTTACTGTACATGTGAGAAGAATAGGCTATTATGAATGTAACATAATTTTGTGTACATGATCATTTTTGCCTCCAAGTAACATCACCCTCACATTGCATTACACCAAAAGAAGTGCAAAGCACCAATGTAACAAACAAATGAAAAAAAAAAAAAAATCACCCCTTTTTTCCCACATTGCTAGTAAAATCATCATGAACTATCAGCAAAAGAAAGTTCAGGACAACTGCTGAAAGTAGAAAAAAGGAAGGATGAACAAAAAAAAGCCTATGACCCTATAAATCTATAATATACATCCATGAGAAAACTTCATTCTCTTTTTGCTTCTTTTTCTTAGACAATCCTACACATCTTCAACATTCTTCTTATCAAACAATTTTGTTAATCTCCTATCTACTTTTATCTTCTTTAACTACAAAACTTTTCTTCCTCGGTCACGCTCGCTTTTTACAAGAAAAGAATAATGGTGAATGATCATGTCAAAGTCCCTATTGTTAGTTCAATCGTCGTCCTGCACAAAAGAACAGGGTTACTCATCAGTCGAAACTCGAAACCCTATTTCGTGAAAAATATAGAGGTAAAAAAACGAAAAATTAACCCACCGTGACGAGACTGCTTCAGACCCCACAAAAACGGGACCCACATTAACTCATCGGTAAATAATGGGCAAGTTTTTTTTCCTTCTTTTTTGTTTTGGGTTGTTTTCACAGGATAAGGGGGTGCCTGTAATTTCTGAGGAAGAAAGGAGAATACAGAGGGAATTAGACAAAGGCAAAGAGCACAGATTTTCACAAAGGAAGTGAGAATAACAGCAATAACTGAAAGAGTGTAGAGGGTTTACCCTCTTTTTTTTCACTTGATGGTGGTATGTCACTTTCACCATTATTGCCTTACTTCCCCATTGCATCACATTCTACATTGCCAAACACCAACCTATATAGGGAGGGGGACCATGCTCAACATGTTAGCTTTAGAATTTTGGGCCCCAACCCACAATTCATAAGGGTTGAATTATCAAAGAGGGAAAAAAAGAAACACAAAAAGAGGTAAGAAAAAGGATGATAAGGTAAGGGTTGAATAGTTTGAATGTATATGTGAGTGAATGTATTCCAAAATGTAGTTGTTGGTCTTTGGGTAACAGGGTTTCTGAAATTCGGTACTGAGTAAGGTTGATCACGTCTGAATCTTCGTAGATTTTTTTTTTCAGGGCGGAAAGGAGCTCAAAATGTGCGTGGGAGACAAAATGTAAAAGACCCATGGCAAATAAGAACAACTGGCCATGAATGTGATTCCATGGGACCCACAATAGCAAAAAAAGTTGTCTAAATACTTTCTCATTCTATGAGTTTACCTTACAAGGTGGTCTTACATGCTCCCCCTCACCCATCAAACATGATTTCATTCATTGTCCTTGATGAGATTTCTGCACTTTACAAAACACAGTGTCTCAGATTCTGACAATGATGTGTCAATAAACCACCCAAGAAAAACACACAAAAAGGAAGAGCAAATATACCTTAGAATGTTTATGTTTAGTGTTAAAAATTTGATCTTCTAGTAGTAGTTAAACCCTGAATATCCATGTGGGTATGGCAATAACTCTTCCACCTCAATCCGAGCTCGGGAACTGCTCTTTCTGAATCTGCCTCGGTTCACAGACTCAACCTCTGCTAAAAACACACTGTAAACCGGCCTGTGGTCTGAGAATCTTGATTCCCCACGTACATACGACAGTTGTCTGAGCCCTTTTCCGTACCACAGAATTCGATCACACCTTCAGAAAATAAGTTCAGTTCAGAATAACTTCAGTCAAAATAAGCTGAAAAAAACAAACATGCCGCCCTTAGAAACAGAACGAAATAGGAAACAGAAACAAGAAAATGTACCATGCTGGGGTTCTTCTCTTCTCTTTGAGATGAGTATCGGCACCAGCATATCTGTCAGAGTTTTTCGAGTACTTGTACGTCGGAGGAAAGAAAATTATCCCTTCATTCCACCCCTCAAAGACTCGCCCCCGTCTTTGCTCTATTCTAAGCTGCTCAAACCACACACAAATCTTTGCTTAGACAATAATCTTCCTTACATAAACAACTACACATATATATATATATACGCGCACACATATATATACCTGATCATTCTCAAGAAGAGCTTTCCAATTTCGCATCTCAACAAGGGCTTTGGCTGTTCGGTGAGAGAGCGCAATTCGGTAATTCAAATCCCCCAACCAAATCACTTGACTGCATGAAAAGTTGGATGTTAGAACATTAGATATGATTAGTACATTAGATTTGCAAAAAAGGTTGGTTTTGATTATTACTCATGCTCCATGATTGTCTGAGGGGAATGATCATCACCACCAATGCCATGGACTCGAGGGAACCTTGTCTTCCTAAGAATCTCCATAACGTCGGAGTTTCTTCTTAGCTCGTCCCCCTCCTTTTCCCCCGAAGTTAGATGGCTACAGACGAAGCAAAAACTCGTTTGGTGCAAAGACATGCTGATTGAAATCGAACCCTGCAAAAACCAAGCACCAATGTCAAATGGGTTCCTCTTATATTCCAAAATCGCATACCAAAATCTCCGGTTAAGAATAAGTTCAGTTCAGAATAAGCAGTACTACCTTATTCCCAAGATAACCCATCAACCCTCTTCCAACACAAGAGACCTTCAAATTCCTAACATCATCTCTCAAATCACTCTTCACCCAAACAGTCAGGAAAATCCCCACCATTTGCTTGCTTGCAACCAAACAATACCTAGACTGCCCTCTTTGCCTCTCACCCTCCTCCATGGGAGAGTACCCATTGTTGTTGTAATAAGACGTCGACATTGGCGAGCATTGTGCAGCTTCAAGAGGGGATTCATTGGTGTTTTCTTCGTCCGAAGAACACCATCTGTAATTGGCATCATAGTCACATACACTGAATCTTCGGTCGAGCTGAGGATGATGCCCTGACATGTCATTGTCCATCATCCTCATGGACTGACTTAGGGATTGGAACGATCTTCGATGGAAAAAACTCGAGGAATTTTGCCTGGTTGAGCCCTCGAAATCGGCATCCAACTCCACAAGAGGGTCAGGGACAGGGGAGGGTGTGTGATGATAACTAGAAGCATTTCCACCAGGGAGAGTGTTTAGGGTTCTTCTGATTAGGGCTAGCCATTTCCTAGCAGGACCATTGTCTTCTGTTCCCAGTACATTCCCAGCATTCAGAGGAACAATTTCCTGAAAGCTGCAATATCATATAATGTTAAGAGACTCTTGATATTAAGAGTATATAAAACTATTCCTGCTAGCAACGACAAATGTTCGGGTCCAAGTTAAATTCAGGCCGGTCAAATTGGTCAAAGTAATATGATTGACTAGGACCAGGTCGACAATTCAGGTGGACCATGGGGGTTACAAATAGGTCCGGACAATAGAAATATGAGAAATATTATGTCCAGATTTTCAGTCAAATTGGTCAGGTCAAATTTTGAACAAAAAATCATTGACCATACTCAATATTTTTTCGGGTTGGACAAATTCAGCATTTGTGTTTTTGGTTGAGTTGGTTCTTACACATGTAATAAGGGTTCTCTAGTGTTTACTATATCACACTAGAAACTTCAAATGTGAACAAATTTTGGCAAATCCAAATCTAATACCCAAAAGCCCCACTAAAAAACAGGGTACGAGTGTCTAATATAATAGTCTTGCCCCTGAATTAAAAATTTTACAGAGACTAATTCCGATCGACACAAGATGTTAAAATGAAGTGTAGAGGTGAAGAACATACCCAAGAACATAAATGTCAGCAGGAGGTGAAGTATGAAGCCAATCATCAAGATTCAAATGACTAGGGGGAGATTTTCCTGCCACATTCCATGTAGCTACAAACATCCTACAGCCCCAATTCATAAAAAACTTCAGTAAAATCATTCTCAAATTATAAGACTAAGAGCAAAAAAACCGGAGTTTTTGAAGATGAATGTAACCTATAATTGTTAACATCTGTGGGTTGAGATGCATCAAAATCAACCTTACTGTGGCCAGAGCTCCTCCTCTTTGATCTTTCTGAAAGAGAAGGTTTGGTTTTTTTGGGAGTGTATGACTCTCTCTCTGAGAAATTGTTGCTCCAATCTTCATCACAACCTGGGTGAATATGAATAATTAGTCCCGGCAAAAGCTGTCCTGACCCGAAACCGACCCGGGTTTTGCAACATGAAATATAACAAACCCAAAATACGGGGCATACAATAGTCTGGCAAAAGCTTAGCCGACCCGAAACCCGGTTTTTGAAACCTGAAGTATAACAAACCGGAACATGGGGCACACCGAACCCATCCGAATTGACAGGTCTAAATATGATGGACCATGAATTAAATAAATAAAACCCACATTCTTAAATCTCAATCCATAAAGAAAAACAACAAAAATGGGGTTAAAGGGGGGATATTTAGCAGTGATTAGAAGCAGTAATTATATGATTTGTGAATGAAAATAGCCACCAATTGAACCAAAATGAAAAGGGGCAAAAAGAGAAGAAAAGAAACCCAAAAAAAAGAGATACAATTTGATTAGTCAAAGGTCAAAACTGAATTAATTTAGAACCCACATTATTGGTTGAACTGGGATTTTGGTGAAATCAAGAGGAAATGAGGAAGAAGAAGTTGGGGAATTAAATTCACCTGTGTAGGAGACATCATCAGCCTGAAAATCCTCAGCTTTACTCTTGATGTTGAACCATTTCTTCACTAAATTCTTTGGCCATGAAAGCTTCATTAATTCCCCAAAAATACAACAAATTCAATCAGAAATAGAACCTCCCAAATGAAATCTTCATTGCTTTATAATCATTTTTTTGGGGTTTTTTCGCAAACAAACCTTGTTCTTCTTGGAGCTGGCATCTGACATTGTTTCAGTTCTTCATATATTCCCAAGAACAAATTCCTCTGTTTCTGGTTAAGATGGGGAAAATTGATGCCACGATGAAAATACAAGTTAGTTCGGGATTCTGATTCTGGGTTTTGCCATTGAAGGTCGAATGTAGAAAACCCAGCAGTGGATTGAAATTTGCTCCCCTCAAACTCTCTCTTTGAAGAAGACAAGGAAGATGAGAAACAGGGTAAGAAACAGAGAGAGAAAAGAGAGAGAGAGGGGGGGGGGGGGGGGAAGATGCGTAGCAGTGAGAGTAGTATGAGTGTATGATTATGAGATTCTGAAGGAAGAAGAAACAAGACAATGTGGGGAACAAAAAGAAGAGAGAGAGAGAGAGAGAGAGAGAGAGAGAGAGAGAGAGATCAGAAATCTGGTGTTGTAAATGTATGTAATGCTGGTTCTGAGCAGAGCAAAGTATCGAATTTGAAGAGAATAAAGTGCAGAGAGAGAGAGAGAGAGAGAGAGAGAGAGAGAGAGTTTGATCTCGAGGCTTTTTACTCTTAAAAATGCAGTTTTGAGGCAAAAATTAGGGAAAAAGAGAACCAAGTCTATGACCCCATTATTTAAAGGGTTTTTGGCTCAAAATAATCCGAAAACGGAGGTTATTGGCTGAAAATAATCCAAACTTTTAACATATTTACTCGGACTAAACCGAAATCGATTTCCGACATCTAATTGATCGAACATGTAGACCCACAAGATAAATTCAAAACCAAAATCAATTAAAGAAACACGCGTGCTTCAAACTAATTCCGACGCCGGAATTCGATTTCGGTTTAGTCCGAGTAATTAGATTAAAAGTTTAAATTATTTTCAGCCAAAAAGTGAGTTTGGATTATTTTCAGTCAATGGCCTCCGATTTCGGATTATTTTGAGCCAAAAACCCTTATTTAAAAGGTTAATTGTTTTGTGGTGTTGGGCTTAAGATTTATTTACATTGAGTGTCTTTCTTTATAGCTTAGTATTGTCATTAATCAAACTCACATTTGATCAAAAAACATTTACAGTTTGGTATTTTTTAGTAGAGCCCAACCTATATACATAGGTGTAATAATGGGAAATGAATATTTAACAATTAAAATTGTGATTACAGTTACCCTATTCATGCAACTTGTTAACCTACTGTATTTTCGGTTAATTACATCATTGGTCTGGGTTAACTACAATGAACTTCACGTACTCCTAACGCATAGTTCCAACATAAGGTTTGTACACTGAAATTGGTAATTAATAAAGTAAAAACTACATAAGTTATGGTTTAGGGTTATGAAGATAGGCCATACGGATAATAATGTTAACATAAAACACTCAACATGGACACCATGGACAGTTAACCAAAAACAAGTTCATGTTAACCTACTGTATTTTGGGTTAATCACCTCATTGGTATTAGGGATGGCAACGGGGCGGATCGGGGACGGGGGAGTATATCCCGTCCCCATCCCTGCTTTGGGGAATGATTCTTGCCCCATCCCCATCCCCAACGGGGATTTTTTAAAGCTATCTAACCAAATTTTAATTGGACTCGGTTTTAAATCGAACCTGGTTTTTAACCTGTTAAAAATATAACGTATTTAACTTGCTCAAGCAATAATACATCAACAAGTGTTATTCGGAAAAAAAATACAATAATACATCCTCCTCAAGTGTGATTCGGAAAAAAAATTACTACTTTATCCTTGCAATGAATATATATATTGAATTAGAATAAAGGTTATTTGGTAATTTTAAAATTTTCGGGGACGGAGATTCGGGGATGGGGACGGGGAATTTTCTCCGGCGGGGAAAATGGGGACGGGGATGGGGAAAATTTTGTCCTCATCCCCGAGCGGATTTTGAAAAATTGTCTCCGTCCCCGTCCCCATCCCCAATGGGGATGAAGATTTTTTCCTAGAGCGGGGCGGGGCCCCAACGGGTTCGGGGATTCCCCGCCCCATTGTCATCCCTAATTGGTATGGTTAACCTACAATGGACAGTTAACCCATAATAAGTTCATGTTAACCAAGTTATGTCTGGGTTATCCACCTCATTGTTTTGGGTTAATCTACATTGAAGTTCACTGACTACTTATGTTAAATACATAAAAATGTCACATCAGATATGTCACATTAACAACAGACCTACTTGCTTTTACCAAATTTTAATCAAAAATAAATTCTTGGTCAAACCAAGCTGATTGATGGTAACACCTAGTTATAAAAAAAAAAACATTTCATTTTAAGTTCAATCTTAAGCCCAACACTAAAGAGCAATTTACCTTTATTTAAAGTGATAGAATCAAGTTAGGTTTGGTAAGGTAATGAAATGAAAGATAAGGGTAAAATTTGACTTTGGTTTGAGTTTTTTTAAAAAATTAAGTAAGTTAAGGTAATGTTAGGTAATGATAAGCTTATTTATCACTCTAAAAAACAGGGTATATATATATATATATATTACATATATTACCAACATATAAATGAGGTGATCACATTTTCAAAATTGTTTTGAGGTATTTTATATTTCACAATAAATATTTTAAGAGGCAAATATGACGAAATTTTGATGAAATTCGGCAAAACTGTTTGAAAATGACCAAAAACTTCCAATTGCTCGTTAAAAACTTCCAAATTCGTGTCAAATTTGGTTTTGATGAGGTATGAATCAATGAAACTTGAAAGATCATGAGGTTGATTCAGTTGAATGAAGAATATCTAGGAAACAGAAGTCAGAAGGGGCAATTTTGTAAATTAAACGTGGGGTATTTCGGTGATTTTCGGAAGACCATGTCGGATTCTGCCAACATCTCGTCGGATTGTCGCCTCAACATACTTATTATAAAATTTAGGGTATCTCAAAATTAATTTTTAAAAAATCCATAAAATATTGGTACCTCATATGCAAACTTAGAAAGAAATGATTATTACATAATGGATTATGACGTGATTAATGAGCACATAATTTAAATTTGTATAATGGCAAATGTGAATATTATTACAGGTCAAGATTACCTTCTAATAAAAGATGTCTTTGGTGCATTAATATGGCTAAGAAATCTTATGATCAAAGGCAAGAAATATTAAAATAGTAATGAATGTTTAGACATTTTAAGAAGGTGTTTGATTGAGTTATTTTTCTGGAAATGTTACAATTTTTCCTATATTTGATGTATTAGTGGATGGAAAATTTTATTGTGGAACCTTTTATTTTCCAGCTTACACTTAAACTCGAGAGTTTTTTAAGAAAATATGAAAAGCTTTTCTTGAAAAAAAAATTCTTAAAAAAGTTGTATCTCAAAATTTTACCAAACACATCCTAAAATTAAAGTTATTCTTTAAAGAAAATTAAAGCTACGTTGTTAAATTTGATCAAATGTGAGCAAGTGAACTAATTAGCGTCATTTCAGTTTTATTTGTTTTGGATAATGAGGTTGTAGAATTCAAGATGATAAGATCAATAAGAAAAACTTATATGAGTAAGATTATAAAACATTTAATCTACCTACGTAATATAATACATTAAAATTTGTATAGAGTGGTAAAAAGGGAAGTTATACAATTGATAGAATTGTTTTTTTAAAGGGCAATAGTAAAATTATTACATCTCATGTTAAGTTATTTGGCTAATGTAAATGTTGTGCATTTGAGTAGGTGGCATTAATATCATGATTCATGTATGATATACTAATGTATAATTTCATTTTGTACTTTGTCTAAAAGAAAGAAAAAATGAGAGAAGCCTAATTCGTAACCTAATCTTTAGTCATGTTATCATGTTACATTGTTATTGAAGACCACGTGTTTAAAAAAACTATAAATAGTAAATAAATATTAAATACACAAAGATTTAATTCTATATATATATATATATGCTTAATCATCATTTTATACAATGTTTGTGCAAAATATTTCCCTTACCTATACTCCTATTTCCCTTTAGTTACTTATATTTCTATTTACCTTTAGATATTCTCAAGCCTTAATATATAAGTCAAGAAAAGAGTAAAATTATGCATTCATTTCATAAAGATTTGAAGATATCCTTGCAAGTAAAATGAACATTAATTAGACCTGACAATCTGGTGAGTTAGTTGGGGTTTGGGTCAGATTTGAAGATCGATTCAAGTTAGCGTCGAGTCAACTGATTTTAGTTCGGGTACGGGTACCTTTTACTTGAGTTGGTTCGGGTGAGTTTCTTTTCGATCGGGTTCCGGTTTGATTTGGGGTGATTTGGGTGTGGATGTTAATCGGGTCACTTTTCGGGTTGCGGTTCATATCAATTTTGGGTTCAGGCTTTCTACGGGTTCTGGTCAAGATTGGATCATCCATTCGGGTCTCGGGTTAGTTTTGTCAGGTCTAACATTTATACTGGCCTTTTGTGAGGGCTCATAGACACATGTACTTGTGTACTTTTTTGCCTTGTATAATAGGATTTTTGGCTCAAAATAATCCGAAGTCGGAGGTTATTGGCTGAAAATAATCCAAACTTACTTTTTGGCTGAAAATAATCCAAAATTTTAACCTATTTACTCAAACTAAACCGAAATCGATTTCCGGCGTCGGAATTCTGACTGGGAAGCCTGGGCACGTGTTTCTTTAACTGATTTTGGTTTTGAATTTATGTTGGCTGGGGTCTACATAAGCTGACCAGTCAGAATTTCGACGCCGGAAATCGATTTCGGTTTAGTCCGAGTAAATAGGTTAAAAGTTTGGATTATTTTCAGCCAAAAAGTGACTTCGGATTAGTTTCATCCAATGACCTTCGACTTCGGATTATTTTGAGCCAAAAACCCTGTATAATATGCATGAACTACTAAAACTCTCCTCAAAAAAATGCTCTTTAGACTGTGGGGATTCTACATGAATTTTAAAGCTATACAAAATGCATCCACATTATATTATGACTATAGTTTATAAACCCTAGTGAGTCACAACTCAAATATATTCACATACATATGGGAATTTCTAGGGTTTCAACTTTTATGCTCATCCCTCCCCTAAAAACTTGCAAATTTGCCACTTTACACAAAGAACAACATCTGCTTGAATGTTTAATCCTGTTTTTTTGGATACCCTTTTGACTCAAATTTTAGATTTGTGTCTAGAAGACCCTAGGCATACATCCCCATTTCAAGATTATTAGTAGCTTTTTAGGAGATTTGCCTCACTTCTTAGAGTATAATTATGCATGGATTAATATAGAAAGTGTGTCCCAAAGAATGAAAAAGTTTGATTAAAGTATACTAATGTAGGATCTCATTGCCCTAATTATCTGTCACCGTCCCTAAGCTAATCTGAGCAGACCCACATATATCATATATAGCATGATCTCATAGAGTTTCGTGTGGCTAATTATATTATATACTTTATGAATTTAATAATCCTCTTAAACAAGCTAATTAGCTAGATCTAGGATTTAGATGCTACTAATAACAAATTAAAATGTTAATCAAGCTCTAAGTTTCGTGATTAGTAAGCTCGTGGGACCCCATGAATGACAGGCTGGCCTGTGCACACTTTTAGGAGAAATTACCTATTAGGAGAAACAAAGGGGTTTCTTGGACTAATAAGCCATAATTAATTAATTAATTAAAACTAGTTAATCTCAAGACACATGCATGATGCATGTGTGGGGACTGTCAGTATTTTCATAGTTTCTGGTCTCACAGTAGTCTAGTATTTGTCTCAGTTTATGTGTTACAAGCTTATTAAATTAATCAAATGGATTTGTATTTAATTTCACCATTTAATTACTCCGTTCCATATTAATTGTCATAAATTTGACTTTTACGGTTTTCAATGTTACTCTTTGATTGATAATTTCTTACATGACATGTTATTAATTAACAATTGCAATGTTAAACTTTTATGATAGTATTTTTCATTACGAATCTAATGACGGTAATTTATATAGCAACTCATTGTATATATTAAAAAATTTATAGTAAAAAATTTTGAAATTTGACTGCACGTTTTCCAAATACAACGGAGGGTGTATTTTTTTTTGCTGTTGGATATATGATAAACAGTCCTATGTACTATATATCAGCAAAATTATTACTCCACTGAAGTTTCTGCTCAACACATTTGCCAATGGGATTCCCTAGATTAGCTTAGGTTTACAAAATACTAGCTGGTTTTTTCTTCAGGCTTTTTGTGCAACCAACTTAAAGTTTCTGAGTTTGAAATTAATTAATTATTCAGGGTTTACTGTTTTCTTTCACTTATGTTCCTACTAATCTAAAGATTCTAAGCCTATATAGTAGACTTTTATTATGGGTTGTTTTTAAGTACAAATATGTTTTTATTTGAAGCTCATTTAATTATGAATGAAAGATTGTATGTAAGTACATTGATTAACTAGAATCAATTTCTTCAAGTATAGTAATATTTGTCGAAGCAAAATTATTTATATCTGCATCTTCCTATGCCTCGTGCTAACGAGGTCCATATCGAAAGCGTTATCATGTCAATGATATGCCCTATAAATACATAATACATTGCACCAAAGTGATTTGCTATTGATATGGCATATACCCAAAGAGATATGATGTGAAGTAGATTCTCAAACACACACCATATGGCATATGCTATGAATTCTTGAAGGAAATGATGAGTTTATGATGTAGTTTGTCCATCCATGTGTATGATTGATATTATAGTCACCCACATCATTTCAATTCATGTACTTGCTCTTTGGCAACCTTGTGGCTTATAGAACCCATCTCTTCAATCACTTCCACAATAACTACATTTTATCACTTACCACAAGTACTGCATTTTATAAATTGTATTAAAGAGGTGGTAGTTTAGTTAATTACCAATATGCTAAGTATCGGCTCCGTCCCAAAATGTTTGTCATTTTAACCGACTTCTTTATCCCAATTTGTTTGTCACATTTAGGCACCGTTCTTTTGTGTGTTGCGTTTACATTGCGTTGCAGTTAGTTGCGGTAGACTGTGGTAAGTTACAGTGGAAATATTAAAAAGGTAATGGTAATTTGCGGTAGGTTGCGTTGCGGTTAGTTGCGTTAAAGCACAAAAGAACATGCCTTACAATTCCAAAGACTATTATTCTTTTTTTACCCCTAATTAATAAATATATTTGTCACTTTTTACAATTTCAACTACCATTCTCAATTACTTTAGGGGTAATTTGGGCAAGTTACAAAATTTTCACCTCATTTCTAATGCATTAGTTTTCCAAATTTAATTAGGGTGACAGAGGAAATAAAGTAAATGTAGTACTGCTTTACATTATAAGTTTCTAGCTAATATTCAAATCTTGGTAGAAATAAAAAATAAATCTTACTTGTTACAGGTAGTGAGCAGGAATTCACTAATAGACCCTTACATTAAAGCTCCAATAATGTTACAAAAACTATGCATATGACAAACTTGTTTCAAGGATTTACATTATTTCTTCCGTTCCAAAATAACTATCACTTGCTAGACTGCATGTCACGTTCTCTAATATATCACTCTTTGACTGAATTGATAATTTTTTATCTGATACTTTATTGATAATAGTAAAATTATAATTTTTTAGGATAATAGTATTTTTCAATATGAATCTAATGATAATAATTTTATATAACAAGTCATTGTATACATTAAAAAAATTAACAGTAAAAATTTTTAAAATCTGACTACACAATTTTCAAATACGACAATTAGCAGGGGATAGAGGTAGTATTTGTCTATTTGATATGGTGGTAAAGAGGAAAGGCTTCTAAGAAATTCAAAAACTAAAGAAGAAATAGAGAAGAGTCAAAGGCATGCAAATCTCAACTTCAATCTCCCATCCATCATTTTCCATCTTACAGAATGGCCATTAAATCAGTCAAAAGAATTGATGTTTGATTTCTCACTTTTAGCAACAATTAAAGTATCCTATTCCTCTCCCATTGGATTATTGGAACTATAACATGGATGCCCCTGTTTCCATTTCTTCCTTCTTTTTTTTTTTCTGCTTTTCAGGCTTTTTTTTGGGGAATAAATTAAATCCTCCCCTCTATTTTGGCCAAAAAGGCCCAAAACATTCTTTATTTCTTCCCCCTCACAAATTTGGCAAGAACTCCAACTCAAGTCATCTAGTGTTTGAACTTGGATTTCCAATGTATTTATGGCTCTCTTCTTGGATTCAAATGTGTTTCCTCTTTGACATCAACAACTTTAAACTTAGACATGCCAAAACAAATCCGACACCCGAATGCATGATCCGATCTCAACCCGGACCCGAAGAAAACGTAAGCCTCAAATTGATTTGAACCGCAATTCAAAAAGAAACCCAATTAAGATCCACACCCAATTGACCATAAATTAAATCAAAACCTAACTAGAAAGAACCTCACTCAAAACAACCCGAATAAAACTCACCCAAAGTCAATCTGAACCCTTACTCGAAATTTGTTAACCCGATGTCAACCCGAACCGATCTTCAACTCACCTAAACCCGAACCATTTCACCCAATTGGTAAGTCTAATTTCGATCCTTCGTCTCAAACGAAAGCAATGCAAATTTATATCACAATTTCCGATCCTTCAGTTCAAACTAAAAAAAAAATGCATCCTTCTTGAATATCGTCATATAAGTATTGACACTCGACCCTTCATTGCACACTAAAAAGAATCGCAAACTTCTCCGAAAATATCGAAACCCGACGCAACACTCATAATAATACGTGACACTCGACACTTTGACATGGATATGACCAAGTCCGAGTTCGATAGGCCATGTTTGTATAAACTTGCTTTCTTTTCTCTCATATGTCATTTTCAATTTTCACCATGCTATAGAGTGAGGCAAACAGGAAAATATGAAAAAAGAAACCCAGGAAAAAAGATGAAAAAGAGACATTTTCCCAAAGCAAAAACTGAAGGCAAATGGTCAGTGAAATGGGTGGGTCTAAAGATGTCTTGTATTTTCCAACATAACCTTTGCATCTTATACGGCATGTATTTCTATACCCACTAGAAATTTCTGTGGCTCAGATCTTGTCACTTGATGGGAAACAATCCTACCCCTCCAACTTGAAACAAAAGCAACAAAAACAAAAAACATACATAACTATAAATACATATGATAAACAAAGTTATCTTCTTATTATAAGTAAATCTAGGACTAGGAATAGTAGTAATAAATATATTCAAATCTTTGTTCATTTGCATGTTTTACCCATATGCATGCATCAATCCCATGAACATTGCATCTTTGTAACACATAAATAATTTGAATCAAGTCAAAATAATAGTACTTTTCTTACTTTCTTACTTCTATAGTTTTGTGAGAGTAAAAAAAACTATCGTATGGATAACCTTATTCTTATCGAAATTTCATGAGCGGAGATAGTAGTTCGAATCGTACCCTATATTCCTTTTAGTTTAGGGTTATTTGTTTTGGGTAAGATCGTACCCTATATTCCTTTTAGTTTAGGGTTATTTGTTTTGGGTAAGATCGACTTGAATACATCTACCTTATTATTCTAGGGTTATTTTCAAGTCATTAAGATCGCAGAACTTAAACTATATCGGCTCAATTTTGTTAGGTCTTATAACGAACTTACTCGTACCGTACCGTACGGGCTGATTAGTCAAGGCATATATGCAGCAGCCTTATGAAAACTAGGCATGCTTGTGAGCTGAACAGAGTCCATACAAAGCCATGAAAAATAACAAACACAAGGCAACAAATTGTCCTATAACAAAAGTACTCTTTAGATGCCTGCTGTTGCTGAGTAAGACTAAAACTAAGGCTGATAGAGAAGGAAAGATTAAAGTGCCCCAAATACCAACTTCAAACCCTATTTTCAATGTCACAAGTACTAACTTTGCAGGTTCAGGTGAGTTTAATTTGTCTACTTCCAAACATGGATATGTGAAAGTGCAAAAAAATGAGTATGTAGCAATGTAGCATGAAAAAGAAATGTCACAATATCAAGCTTGTTCTCATTGCACCATGATCTGGGTTCTTTATCATTCCTAGGATTTTTGCCATTCGCAAACAAAGATCGTACATCGCGTTTTTTGGAACGGACGTTGAACATGTATCTAGATTCTTGTGAAAATACGATTAGAGAAGATTTAGATATACGAAACTTTGCCCTGTTTTCCTCGAACAGTTCATTAGGGTCTTTACACAACATTGAAGATGAACAAATCCAAAGCCCAAAGGGTTGGAACCCAAACCACCACAATGACCAACCTTTGGTTTAGGGTTAGGGTTAGGGTTAGGGTTAGGGCAATGGCTAGGGCTAGTGGGCCAAAAAGAACTAGGTCATTTTTGTACTCATTCATAACTGAAAAAGGTGAGGGAGCACCTGTGACAAGCTTGATGGTTTCCTGGCTTTGAGTTTACATTTACAGAGGTAGCTAAGTGTCCTTGTTGCCCACCACTAACACCTCAGAATCTGCCCACAAGTCTCCTCATATACAGTGTAAAAGTGTGTAACTTGTCCCTCTTAATCACACTTCTTAAATAGCATCATTATAAGAATCTTTCTTTCAACTTAGTTTTAGCAAAAGAAGTTGAGTTCTGAACAAATCTACGGAAATAAAGTTTGCCCGGAAGAAATTCAGTCAAAATAAGCTGACGAGAACATATACCCATAAACGAGTTCATATGCACATGATGCATGACAAAATGCAAATTATCAATTGCGTGTGTATGTACAAAAGGGTTATAAGATAAGGTATGGTTAAAGAGTAAGATTCATGGCATCATGAACAGAAGAAGCATTTCACCCATCCCTTTCTGAAAAAAGGCCTCTTATTATTATGGTTACACATGCTGCTGTATTAATATCTCCTTGACCATACCATGAAGATTAAACCTGATTTAAAAACAGTTTACAGTTGCATTGGAGATTGGGAATATTGGGGACAATCAAATAAATTTTCTGTCAAAAAAATCAAGATTGTCATTTGTGCTTCAGATAAAGGCACTATATTCACTGTCAGTATGTCTGAACAGTGCACATAGTGACATAGTACATGTTCTTTACCCAAGTGCTGCTTTTTTTGAATGTATGTATTCATAACTCAGCTCAGTTCAAAATAAGAACACAAGAATAAGTTCGATTTTACTAAAAAGTTATCACAAAATGTTCGGAATAAGTTCAGTTAAAATACGTTAAAGAGAATATGTTTCATCTGTAGTTTTTGGAATGAAGATCTTACAAACATACATATATAAAAACTAGTCACCATAATCAAAAACCAGACAAGAAGAATCTCCAGAAATCACATCGACGAGAGGGAGGCAAAACCCAGATGTCTGTCAGAGTCAGACAACTTGCTGGGCTAAACAGGGTTATCAGATCAACAACAAACAACAATTCAAGAATTTGCAAAGAATGACAAGAGATAAAAATGAGAGACATAGTGTAGTTAGTTATAAACTACTAACCTGAATTAGCAGGCGAATTTTTGACAGTATAAATTTCAGGAAATACTACAACTAACCATAATCTTTCGTGGGTCTTCTTGAATCGGCCTTTCGACCACCAGTGATGTTTGTGGAAGTCCTAGATCCTCCAGAACCCGTAAGAACGGGACCCACGTTGAGAGTAGTTGTTTCTTCAAAGCTTCTGTGTCATTTTGAATCCACGGTGATCGATCCAGTTTGCTGTCATTGAGCACATTGGAACAATCTGGGGAAGCTGTAAGCAATAAGAATAATGTGGATCAAGTGTAGATTCATAGAAAGATAGATATTTGGACAAAACCCAGACCGAAGAAACTGGTGAATTGAAGGACTAAACAGTCCGGACACGAGATCATCAACAATAGAACATTCTTTGGCATGTATCTATGAGGTGTTGATTTATGTATGATTAAGTAAACTTGTACATGATTAGAACCTGGGTTGTGTCATGTTAGCTATCTGTAGATTCTGTACTGATGCATTTCGGGATGATTTTGAGTTCAAAAGAGAACGAACCCGGGACTCAGCCCACTCTGTACAGTGCAGAATTTAGGTACCCAGCAAGCAGTTTGCATTGACCATCATTGATGCTTAGCAATCAAAAGGTGTATGAACAACAAAAACGAACAAGCACAGCGACAATATTACAAGAAAATCACAACTTAACATTCTTTTGCATTCACTTGCAAACAATGAATTGAAAGGAAACACGGTTAATTTGTTTCTTCAACCAAGCCATTCTGGCTAGATTTCCACGCTGAGAGTTGGGATCAACAAACATGGACAGCAAGATTGTGCAAGTATATTTAACAGTGTACAGCTGATTGTAAAAATACATAGACTGATAGTTTTAATTAATAATACATGATGCTGCTTTCTGCCATGATTCTTCTGAAGGAATCATCCAATCATGGTGCGCTTCCGGCCCCTTAGTCTCACTGCAATAATGTCACACATGAAATAAGTTGGTGGAAAAGCAAGGGCAGCAAAAGGAGTAAAATGAAATGAGGTAAGCTGCAGTACCTTGAGCAAGCTTGTTTAGGGTTGAGCACCATTGCTTTGAAGACTTCCGGTATGCAGCGAGCACCTTCTCCATCTTTGAAAGAAAAAAGGTCGAATGAGTTATTTTGATGAGGCCTTTTAAGTATATGACAATCACTAATTCACAATGCAAAGGCTATATGAACAAAAAGTTGAATTTCTTGGTCGCTATAGTTCCCTAAACCATTGTTTTTGTCAGCTATTGAAATTTTTTTAAATCTTAATTTTACAAAGTGTAAGCAAGACCCACGGACCCCCTATCCCAGGGCTAACTGCCAACAAACTTGGCTTTAAAGGCCAGACAACAGGCTACCAAACTCTCCATGACATGCATGGCTCAGCAACCCTACAATGTTTATACATGTCGGGGACGGGGGACCTTGGATGATGGAGGCGGTAGATATAACTTGGCTACCAACTCTTTGGCCAGCTAAGTATATGCAAAACGAACAATCCGTACTGTGGTTTGTGGATCTTTTTCAGAGTGTTCGAATATTTAACAAAATCAAGTAGACCCAGGACAAAACAAGCAGAGGATTGAAATAACTCACCACATCTCCACAAGAAGAATGCATTGAAATGAAAGCCCGTTCAAGCACATACAAATCTACCGCCTTGTCCTCTGGAAGAGTAGATATAAAGCTCAGACCGAAATCAATAAGCACCTGAAAGACATGACGGGCAGGCGTCATATAAAATGTGAGAGATATTTCCTTGAGGAGTCAAGGTCACATACAAAAAAATGTAAGTTTTCTTTTCCTATCGCGACCAAGAAACACTGGAGTAGAAGCTCACCAATTGGTTGGTATCCTTACAAATCAACATGTTTGATGTTGTCAAGTCTCCATGCACAAGGCCGCCATCATGCAGTTTTGCAATTGCATCTCCTATCTGAGTCGCAATATCATTCAAGCGCTCTTCAACAATACCGTTTGCACCCATCTCAAGCAATATTTCCTTAACCATAGGACCCTCCACGAATTCAAATGTAAGAGTTTGCATCAAAGGGTCGACTGAGTACAGCACCGGGGTTGGAACCCCTAGTTTTCTGGCCTTTGTCATACACCTAGCCTCCTGTTTAAGAGCACAGGTGGCTTAGAAACTTACTGCGTTCATTCGAGTTTATGGTGACAAAAGTGGAGCCAGGCGACAAAAGATTATGACTTGAACAACTTACTGCGTTCAACCGCTTGATTGTAAGCTTTGAGTCCAGAGTTGGATGCCTGTACTTCTTAGAAAAACGTTCCTTTATAATACACCTCCTCCCGACAAAATTTGAGTCGAATACTCTCTGGCAACAAATAATACCACATGTTCAGAACACGAAAAATGGTCAAGCATATAAAGAAAAAAGTGATGTAGGGGGTCCATAAGAAGCAAATTCAAACCCACTATATTCTTTAATTTAACAGGCAAGTGCAACTAGGGTGAGAAGTGGGAAAACAAGCAAATATCAATTTCTGATACTCTAGGCAAAAACCCACCACAAAGCGAGATACAAGGGGTTTGATGTAGTAGTCTTAACCCTAAAGTTTGCAATTCAGAGAGATTGGTTCCAATTACATTAAGTCTTATGTGAGATCATCCCACCATAAATATATTATAAGATGTATAACTGTGTGGTCACTTTTTACGAATATATAGGATCACTAAAAGTCACCCCCTAAGGAATCCGTCTCACGATTTCCATGAGATAGTCTCATACTAGAATCTGCATTCCAATTAACCTAAGATTTACAAAGTTGTTTGCTGCCTACTACTCCATGGAAAGCGAGCAAAGGGGGTTTTAGGAAGCATTTTGCTTTATTCCACAACCTAAGTTTAAAAAAACATATAAACTACACTGAATTGGTCTTAATCAGAACTATGCAGGAAATCTCTCTCAAGAGAAATAGTTCTTAGTGTAAAATTGAATGAGAGAACAACTCACAGCTTCAGCCCCTTGCTTCAGCAGAACCAGACCCCCATCTCCAACTTTACCATCAACCTCCATTCTGAGAATCTACCACCACTAAAATTCCAACCCTCTCAAACCTGCATTAGGAACAACAAACTCAACAATACATGACTAGTTCATAACTTCAAATTTCAGGCTAACTGGTTAATTGGGTTGTTCCAACATCCTAATATCAAAAACATAACACAGAAAATATTCCCACAAGCACAACAGCAGAAAGCTCAAATATATGAATTGCAACAAAGATTAAGACTTTTTACACTCCTAAAGCATGCCAAATCCTTTAATACATTCAGAAGATATGCAAATATAGGTGGTTTCTTGTTTGATTGCTGACGCTAATTCTCATACAAATCATGTTTGAAGATGAACCCAGATGCAAATTGAAGAAAAAGGTGGAATTTTTAGACTTCATAACATCAAAAGATTGCAAATTTCTTGCTGAGAATTGGGTACAGTTAGCTATGGAGTGAGAGATAGCGGGAGAAAACTTACCCAAACAGCAGAAGCGGAGACAGCCAATGAGGAAACCCAAAACCCTCGTTCGAATTGGAGGCGATTGACTTGAAACCGAACGACGTCGTAAGCTTGAAAAACCCTCACCCTCAAATTCCAAGGGTAATATGGTCTTTTAAGTTACATAATATCCATTCCCAATTAGTCAACTTCTTCTACCCATTGATTAATTTTTCATTTTATTTGGGCATTTAAATAAGATGCCCAGAACACAGAAAAGGGTTAGTTACGTTTCCTACTGTCATTGAAGCTCTCTCTGATCTTCATCTTCATCTACGCATCAATGGCGGATCAGGGAAAGAAAGCTGAGATCTTTGATCTCGATAATGGCACGATGCAGGTGAAAATTACCAATTACGGATGCACTATTACTTCTCTATCAGTTCCTGACAAGGATGGTGCGTTTTTTTTCTACCCTATTTTCTGGGTGCCATTTCACATTCTTTGATTAAAATTGTTGAAATTGTTTGTTGGGTTTGAGAATTTTTGGAATTCGAATTCTGGGTTTTGTTCTTGGATGAGTGATTGATGATGGGTTTGGTCTGAATTTTGAAGGGAAACTTACTGATGTTGTCCTCGGATTTGACTCTGTGGATCCTTACCTGGTAGTTTCTCTTACTCTATCTTTCAGTTTCAGTGCCATTTTATTGAATTTGTGCGATGATGATCAATTTTGCTTAGGGTTTTGTCACTTTGGATTGCATACAAGATCATTCATATCAGTTCTTGCTGATGTTGTCCAGTCTTGTAGTTGGCTGGAAAAAGAACCCTTTTTTAGAAAGTAAAATGTTTGAAGCAGCGCCGGCAAAATTCCGGGTCCGGGTAAATTAAATTCGGGTCGGACAAATTTAGACGAGAAATTCATGCCTAGACCCGGTTGTTTTGGATCAAATCGGGTCGGAGAATTCAGACGGAAATAAATTGGGATCAGGATCAGGTTTGGATAATAAAAAAAAGAGAAATATTATGTCCGAATATTCAGTCAATATCAAAATTCGTACGGCCGGATGGAAAATTCGGGTATTTTGGGTCGGGTAAAATTTTGCCAACTCTAGTTTGAAGCACTAAATTATCTCTTTGTGAAAATTTGAATGGCCTCTTGATTTCAGCCTAATTGGAATAGAATCATTTGCGTATCTTCTTTTAGGCATTTGAGTGATTTTGTTTCCAAGTATTTCTTTGACATTGATTCCTCAAAACACACTAATCTTTTCAAGGTAATGAACTTTATTTCACAAGAGGTGTTGAACTTTATTGTTGTAATTAAATATTAGGATTAGCCCTTTCCTTTAATTAATTGTAAACTGTTTCATCTTCGTCCTATCAAAAAATTGTAAACTCTTTCATAACTTCAATTGTAAGATGGGTTTGCAAAAAATGGCCTTGGTACTAATCGAGGGCAAGGCCTACATATATACTCACCCTATTTTGCATTGGCATGTTTCATTACTGAGGTTGTTAGGACTTTAGCATGAATGTTGTCTCCGATTATCTAACGGACAATTTTGACCTCAGCAAGGAGCTGGATCATATTATGGATGCATTGTTGGTCGTGTCGCAAATCGAATCAAGAATGGGAAGTTCACTCTTGATGGTGTTGAATACTCTTTACCTCTAAACAAGCCCCCAAACAGTCTCCATGGTATCGTGTTTTTAGCTTCTAACTCCTTGAACATGTTCATCACTTTCCTTCGCCTGTCCATGGTATCGTGTTTTAAGTTTGTAGTTTTCTATTCTAATAAACATGGTTGATAACAAGACATAACTTTAATGGCTGTGAGTGATGATAACGGGTGGCGTTTCTTTTGCATTGACAATATTTGTTTCATTGAAGGTGGACACAAGGGATTTGATAAGCAGATTTGGGATGTGGTTGAATACAAGAAAGAAGGCAATACACCCTCCATCACTTTCAAATACCATAGCCGTGATGGCGAAGAAGGTCTGTTTCTATTCCTTCTGTCTTTGACATAGACATAGACCAAACATGAATTTGACCCGGATCCAAATCTTTGCCAGTGCTTGAAGTAAGCTTATGTGGTGATCTTTTGACCCGGATCCTGAACTTATCGATGTCCTACATGTTACAGGCTACCCAGGAGACCTTTCGGTGACAGCAACATACACTCTCACCTCCAAAACCACAATGCGGCTCGACATGGAAGCCATCCCCTCTAACAAGGCCACTCCGGTGAACCTAGCCCAACACACATACTGGAACCTAGCCGGCCACGGCTCTGGCTCCGTGGTGGACCACCACATTCAGATATGGGCCAACCACTACACCCCCGTGGATGATACCACGGTCCCCACCGGAGAAATCACCCCGGTCAAGGGAACCCCGTTTGATTTCACTTCCGAGAAGAGGATCGGTCAGGATATTGATAAGGTGGGTTTGGGCTATGACCACAACTATGTGCTTGATTGTGGGGACGAGAAGATGGGTCTGAAACATGCGGCTAGAGTCCGTGAGCCATCGAGCCAGAGGGTTCTTGACCTGTGGACAAATGCACCCGGGATGCAGTTCTACACTGGCAACTATGTGAATGGAGTTACCGGGAAAGGCGGGGCTGTGTATGAAAAACACGCCGGGCTTTGTCTTGAGACACAAGGGTTTCCGAATGCGGTTAATCAGACAAATTTTCCGTCGATTGTGGTTCGCCCTGGGGAGAAGTATCAGCACAGTATGTTGTTTGAATTTTCTACTGCGTAGGGAGTTTTAAAGTGGGTTTTGAGAGTGGAAACAAAAGTAGGTTGATCTTCTGGGTTTATGAATGGTGTGTTTTCGACCGCCTATGTCCAGACTTGGAGATTGTGTTTTCTTTCTGGAAATAATGAACTGGGTTGTTCTTCACAGTGCCATTTTTTCTGAGTCAATCTAGAATGCTACCGCAGTTTAGTTGAAGTTTGAGTTGGTTGACATTTGCTCCTTTTTGTGCAATTAGGTTCGAGTCTTTTGAATGAAGAAGTTCTGCTTGTGCTCTATCGCTAGGGCAAAATAGCTTGACTTTGATAATGGAGACATTGGCTTAAAAAAGCCAGTCGAATTAGGAGCGGCTAACATTAACGCACTAATTTGATAAACATATAATCCGTAACTTTTAGCTAAGTAGTACTAAACTTGAATTTATTTCGCATTAAAGGTGGTCATATCCACTCCCAACCCGAATGTAGATCTGCTCATGCTCGTATTGGCCAAGCCAAAAGTAGTTCGATGTCATTCAGATGTCTAGCACAGGCCGAAACAGATGCTGCAGGTATATGCGAAGAAATGATAAAAAGGGTTGTCTTTGCCGGAGAATTGGGCATTCCTATCGTAATACATGACTACTTAACAGGTGGATTCAATACAAATACTAGTTTGGCTCATTATTGCCGAGATAATGGTCTACTTCTTCACATCCACCGTGTAATGCATGCAGTTATTGATAGATAGAAGAATCATAGTATGCACTTCCATGTACTAGCTAAAGCATTACATCTGTATGGTGGAGATCATGTTTATACTGGTACCGTATGAGACATCTCACTATAAACACGTTGTAGGATGTATATTTTTATTGTGACTTCTTAAGAATAAAAGGGAGACAAATAGTTTATAGAGAAAACATATTAATCACATCCATATTAAAAATCCGTTCTAATGACTTGTTGAAAATTACAATCACATGAAACTTTTAAAAGGTGACCCCAGAAGACACATATCTTACCATAATTCATACGTAAGACAGTCTCACCCGTAAAAATTTGGGCTGTGAGAACTGAGAACAAGACACCACCAGAAGAATTACATATGCAAATTCAAAAATAATAAACTAGATAGCTACTATAGACCCTTGAATTGAATGAGGCAGAACAATCTGCCCTATTTATAAGCCATTGCAGAGAATGTGAGCCTACTACATCTTTGAGCACTCTGATTGACTAAGAAGAAGGCTCGTCGAAAACTTGCATTAAAAACACCGAGTATTCAGAGCCTTCTCCCAGCACCGCAGCATGTGTAAACATTAAAAAAAAACAGAAAAAAGAAAAATAATGACGAAAGAATCAAATCACGGGCCACGGGCTGGGCCGAAGCAGAAGCAGCCTTGGACGACCTGATCCTCGGGAATCATGCCCCCGCCCTTGCTCGTGTCCACGGCTTCCAACATCTTGACCACGTCTTCCATGTCCGGTCGTTTGTTGGGGTTTGCGTCCCAACATTTGCGCATTATGCTTGCCAGCGCTGCTGGGCAGCATTTCGGTATGTCTGGCCTCAAGTGCTGCACAAACATACAAAGTTACCGCGTTATGATAAGTGATAATAGTAGCCGGTGAGGGTCCTGCTTATTGCGTCGAACACTTATTTTTAAAAAAAGCCGTGAAAAAATGCAACAGTCACCAGGAATACTTCCCGGGTTGTTAGACCCAGAACATGGGTCGCTAATTTATACACAAATTTAGTCTAGTTTTGACTTCGGAGCACGGGTGGTAGGTGTATGTAGTGTTCCCGGTAAATATGATAGAGACCCTTCTAACATATATGTTATGTTGCTATTCTATCTGCAACTCAAAAATTCATATTAAATTCTCAATGCCTTTGGACTCTCAAGTTCAGCAAGTGTCCTAAGGATTATATTTCAGAAGCAATTTAGGCAGATGCATGTCACAATCCATAAGGCATACATACAATATACATATTTAGGTATCTCAGTCTGTCCAAGAAAACATTTTTTCTAATAATGTTAATGTGAGCAGTCTTTTTCATGCAACAATTACGTGCTTCATGCACGAAGAACAATACGTGACTTGACTTCCTATGTGAATTAAGTTATGCTTGTTATGGAAATCGATACTCGATAATCATTGGTGTCACTGACAGATCTCGAAAGAATTATACAGGCTGTTTAACATGGCTAGTTTGAAAAGGCTGGACAAGCTTTGATCTTCATGAATTTCACATACAGAACCATATGTGGTCTCCCGAGTTATAGCCAAAAATGGACATTATGGGTTGGGACCGAAAGGTTGGTGGACTAAATATGACCCCTAAACAGGTGGCTAAGGAATGCGGATGAGCTTACATTGATGGCAACATAAGCAGGTCCATATCGGAAATGGACCACATTTATTGGCATAATTGTTTGATTCATCACCAAGCAATTTCGTGGCTGTCGCATTTTGCTTTTTTCTCAAATCGTTTTAGTTTTAACCATAACAACACCAACAACTTGTGGACCTCTTTGAGGGCTATTGCATTTTGCTTTACCCCATCGCAATCCAAGCTAAAAAATAGATCATCTTTCGGCAGTTCAATTATGGACGTAAGTCCGGTTCCCATAACATCAACCTTAATTTGATCGACTCTAAGAGTACATGCAAACAAATTACCAAAAATAATGGATGACGCGTTCCAATTCCATGGCATCTTTCAAGGATCATGCATCAAATACGGATATGCGGAATCACTAACCTGTCTAACTACAGCAGAAGAGACATCTGCAAAGCTTAGGTCGGGATACGGCATATCGCAGCAATAGATTTCCCACAAGCATATTCCAAAGCTGTAGACGTCGCATTTCCTATTGTAAGGCTTGCCATCAAGAACCTGCAAAAATAAACACATTTGAGTTCGTGACTTTCTTCGAACCAATATGAAAATATAAGCTTCCACAAATCAACAGTACGGAAAACCATCTAATTAAGTAATTAGTCATAATTACCTCGGGAGCCATATATCCAAGAGTGCCAGTTTCTCCGGTCATATCCCTAGGGTTCTGTGCTTCAACACGAGCAACTCCGAAATCAGCAATCTTTAGGGTTCTGTTGGTGTCCAGCAACATGTTCTCGGTTTTGACATCACGATGGACTATCTTTTTGGAATGGAGATAACTTAATCTGCAACCCCGGCAAAAAAGCATGAATCGAGTCAATTGATCGTTATCACAAGAAGAAAACGATTAGAACCTCGATATGTGATGCAAAACTCACCCTCTAGAGAGGTCCAAAGCAAGCTGGATCACGACTTTGTAGGCGAGTTTCCTTCTCCTATTCCTGATTAAGTAATTCTTCAATGTCCCACCAGCGAGGTATTCGACAACAACACAACAGGCTCTGGCAGGGAGCGCGTCGTGAGCAGCACCCGAGCTTTTATTCGGGATTCTAAGATTCGAGGTTCCCATGGAAGCTCCGATAAACTATAATAAAGACATCTAGGTTACGGAAATGGAAATTAAATTTACGAATTGAGATTACAAGAGTACGAAAAAATTGAGATGTTCATAAACCAAGGTGAAGAAAAGCAAGCCGGTACCAAAAAGATACGGCCTAATCTTCATCTCCATGACATCATTATCGCCAAAAGTAAAACTCAACAGCACAAATATGAAGAATTCACTAGATTTTTGGTGGACGGCATTTACCCTTGTAACATTAGGATGGTCAAGTTTATGCCAAACAGCAACTTCCTGCTTGAATGAAGCACGAATGGCGGCAGTTTCAGCAGCTGTAGCCATGCCATCCTCCCCCCAATCCAAAACTTTCACTGGAATATATTCAATAATACAATGAGTCGAGGATTAAAATCCAACCCAACCATATACGATAAAGAACTATACAAGGTAACCCCGAAATTCAACTGGGAAGACCAGAGAACATTAAATACAATACAAAACATATACAATAACAAACCCAAACGCAGTCTCCTAACGCACAAGAGTGCATGAAGAGGCTCATTCTAGCATACCCAAAAAAACTTGTCAAAAACGAAAACAAAACCATTTTGAAAACCATTTAGAAAACATTTGGAAAACCAGGAGATGAGAACAACAGAATCAAAGGGTATGAGAACTCCATACTTTCAATGAGTATGAAACAAATACAAAACATATAATTTAGAGAAATATGATCAAACAAACATAAGGGTTTTCGCTTCATTACCTGCAACATCTTGACCATCATAAACTCCCTTGAAAACAGTCCCATACGTGCCATGAGCGACGACACTCTTCATATCGAGCTTTCCCAAGTCGATTTCCCACTCTTCCTTAATGATATTGTTATTATTGCTATGCTCCGGCTGTTTAGGCAAAACCCTAGCTAAATGCTTCTCCAATTGCATATCCCAACTCTTGAAATCGATCTTATCGGCCCTAAAGAAGGTGCTCTTGGTAGCTCCATCCCCGCCATCGGACTTTTTGGTCTCATTCCCACCATTGGAAGCCAAATTATTGGTGCTAGTACTAGTACCATCAACAGGGTTGTTGGATGTCGTGGGCACCTCAGCATTTTCAACACTACCACTGCTTTTTGAATCCATGTGTCGCCCCACAAAGATCACACCAAGTATTCAGAAAAAGCAGGGGGATCAAACTTGTTAATCCTGGACACACAATTCAGCTTCAATATTGGCTTGATGGAACAATGTATTTGTCAAACTAAAGCAATAACGACCCTCAATGTGGTTTCCGCTTATACAAAACTCACACAAAATTGACCCGCCTCAAACATATCGAATTCCAACACAAAGACAACATGGGTTTATACTTTATACTAATACAAACAACTCCAATGGGGGACATTGAGATGGGTAAGTGGGAAAACAAGAATTTTTTCCTATTTTCCTTTACAATCCAACATGATCAACAAATTTGCACCCAGAATTGAACATTCAAAACAACAAAAGAAGTCAAAAAACAGCATTAATCAACAAAAAACAACACCCACCAAATTATACTACAACCAGAAAGATGAGGAATTTGCAGTCACCAAAGTACCAAACCATCGGCATAAGTAGAATTAAAATCACACACCTGAGAAAACGACCCATTGCCCACTAACACACGCAAGAAACCCAACAAAAAAAAGACCTCAAAATCAATCAAACAAGCAAACAATCACATAAACATTACAAAAACAAACTTGAGAAATAGAAATACCCAGACATGAAAACCTCAAAATTGAAGAAAACCCAGAAAAGGGTGTTGAAGTGAGAGAGATACCTGAGAGGAAGAACAAGTTGAACAGGTCATGAAATCAATCCCAGAGGCAGATAATAAAACCGTGAAATTAGGTGATCTCTGTGGAGGACAAAAAATTAACCCCAGAAAGAGAAAAGGAATTTCTGGCCTCAAAAATAGCGTTTATTTTTGTTGTGGAGTTTATAATTTGTTGGAGTATATATAATAATAAATGGTGGGTAGGGTTTCATAATTATTTTCCCCAAAAATATAAAAAGATTGCACCTTTTTGATACCCAACAAATATTCTGTTTCACGGAAACCAGAATTCGTGTGGGAGAGTACCAGTACCACGAACTGTACTAGAGTAGCGCCGAAATCAACGGGGATTTTCAGAATAAAATAATACAATTCAATATCCCAAATAATTTATGTTATTATCTGTTAGGATTATCCTAAACCTAAACTAAGTAATTTGGCTTTAAAAATCTCCATGTGTTAAATATAACACTTCCTATTTTGAAGAGGGGAAAATCCTTTTTGAATTGACCTATCACCTCACAAAAGGCCAAGTAAAATAAAATGAAATCTCTCTTCTTTTTTTTTCCTTCTTTATTGGGAGGATTTTAATTATCATAATCAACTTGGATTTTTTTTTTCTTTTGTTTTAGGCTTTGGACGGAGAGGAATAGGAGTATCTAGAATCTGAATTGGATATTATTATTATTATTACATGCAATTTAATGAATTTTATTAGGTTAATGTTTATCTTAACTTACCTTAAATTTAAATTACTAATATTGCAGATATTTTTCTAACAGTATTTGATAATATTTGTGGAATTTGTTTATGCTTATATGTGATTATATAGATCATAATAAGTGTACACTCATATTTCTTAAGCTGATCTAAAAATAAACCAATGTCATGGGCTTTTATTCTTAGTAATATTTTTTTTATTTCCTATGAGTTTTAATTCTCTTAGTAAAATTGTTAATGTAAAATTTTACACAATAGATAACAATTCGATCAAAGAAACTTTTGTGACAAACAACCATGAATAAATAGATAATATTTTAACAATGCATTTGATGTTTTAACACACTCCACAATCAGCATACATATAATTGTATAACAAATTGATCGAGTTCTTAACTATTACCTCTAATATTCTGACATAGTCTTGTGATGTAACTATTATCCCTCTCAAATCATAAACCAAATAGACCAAGTTGATTGACACTCTTATGATGTAACTATTGTCCCTAATATTATGGCTCAATTTTTTCCCCCTTGAGAATATAGACTTCTATTATTGAATAAGCTAAAAATAGTAGTACGGTATTGTTGTACTTATACTAGGATATATTTGGCCCTCAACGAAGCCAAAATCAAACCCTTTATTGGTCACATCGAACAGACAAATTATGTTAGCACATAGCACAAGATAGAAACTTTGTTCCCTCCCTAAAGGGCGCAACAAAACCAAACCATGGGACACATATTCAGACTAACTCATACCCCGTATATTCAAATAATAAAAATAACAAAAAGAAATGTTCAGTGGGGTAAAAAAAAATTCTTTTTCCAGATTGGCACTTTTTTTAAATATTTAATAACCTTAACTGTCATCGACATCAAATGACCCCCCCCTACTTTTGAAGTAGATTATAGTATAAAAAAAAAGTGTTATACTCTGATATGCCACTGCCATATTTCCAATATGCCACGTAGACTTTCTACCAAACCACTCAGTAATGAACTAATGATATACCAGGGTATAACACTTTGGTATACAATTTTAGAGTATAGTCTACCATAATCCAAAATATTGAAATACAGTACACTACGATCCAATTTTCCAAAAAGAACAAAGAAAAGAAAGGGGCGAACGTATAGGAACCGCGTAATAAGGGTTCATATTAGCAGGGGTAACACATTATAGGATGAATTAACTAGGCAAATTCATTCGAAGTGTACAAAAGTACAAACATGGATCCCTGGCTCTCAAGAGAGGGATCTGTGATGTGCAGGTTTACTTTTAAGCAACTACAAGTTTAGTCTCTACAAACTAATCTATTTCTTCCATCTACTCTCACTCACTGCCAGATTCATCCGCAGAGTCTGCGTTTGATGCTTGCGCATTTTTACTGTTATACCCTCCAATTTCATCCTTGTATCGCTTCTTGTCTGCCCGAGCTTTCGCTTCATATGGTTCCTTCTCTTCAGCTGCATCACCCCCCGATTCAGTTCAAAACCCGGTTAACATTATACACCACAAACATGATGTTGTGGACTTGCATGAAATACTCTCAATTTGGACAAAAATAACAGCTAGTTTAAGGGATGTAAGAGTATGTGTTTTCTTAATACCTGACATATTCCTCCATTTCTCTCCCAGAACCTTGCCGATATCTAAGAATGCAATCCCTGGGTTTTCTTTCTTTGTGTTCTGCAAACATCGAGCACAAGAAAACATGAGAAAACAGGTTGATTGTGTTTGTGTGTACCATGAGGGAATATTTGTAAGCTGTAAGAAGCAAATGCTGAAATATTGCAACATTTACCTCTCGCTCTGCTTGTGAAAAGAACATAAAGCCAGACATCGCCCTCTTGGGTGCATTTGGATCCTTTTTCTTCTTCTGTTTTCTCTTCTTTGACCCATCTTCTCCTCCATCTTTAGATTTCTTTTTGCTTGGAGCTGGCTTCGACATCATCGCATCTTTCTTCTCTTTCTTAGCCGGCCTCTGCATGCGTACATTCACATCACAGTCAGCCTGCAAATAACACATACAATTTTTCTTTTTTGCAAAGAAACACCAAAACCAGTCCAAATTACCTCTTTCTCCTCGCCACTATCACTGGCATTTGACTCATCTTCATCAGACTCGTCTGTAGGAGATCCTCCGTCATCCCTGTCTAACACAAAGTCCTCATCCTGTGAAAAAAAAATTGCAGATAAGTGCTCATATGTTCAACAAAAAAACTATCTGGTGAATCACCCCCCCCCCAACCCCCAAACAAAAGGAAAAAATGAAAGCCGAGAAAACTCCCAGCAAGAAAATAAAAACATCAAGTTACTTGAACAAAGGATGTTTAACTAAACATAGAAACTGGTCAAACTTGATTGACTTAAATACCTCTTCATCACTCTCATCTACAGCAGCATTCCTAATTCTTTCCAGATGAGGATCAACCGCGTCATCATCATCGCTACGGAGAACAGCAGACACCCCACCTTCAATAGGTTGACCATGTCCATCTCCCAGATTCATGATCTTCAATCCCTTTGAGCTGCACCAGAGTGATGGCGAATTTAGAGAAATAGCAACTGATTTACCTTTTTTTTAACTTTCCTTTATTTGTTTTTTGGGTGGGGGTGAGGAGAGGTCATTACCTGATGAAATCAAATAAATTATGGTACTCGTTCCTTTGAATGTTCCTGAATAGGTGTTCCTGCTCTGTCTTTAGTCTTATAAGAAGATCAAAGTAATGCATGTTGGAACCTCCAGCAACATGTCTTTGGAACTCCACATAATCAATCTAGACATACAGGGAAAGGGGCAAGGAAATTAATGACTAAAATAAAATCTAATCAGATATTGAAACAGTTGGTTTGCCTCACAGTCAAAAGACTGAAGCAGGTGAGGTTACCTCTTCATGAAGAATAAGAGTTGGTGGCTTAGGCAAGAAGAAAAAGCTCTTTTCAAGCGGGTAGAGAACACCATCTTCAGCTTTCAATGATGACTTCACGGCATAGCCATCTTGGCTGCTTCGGAATTTACCAGGCCTAGTGACCTTGGCGGTAGATAAGGCACGCAATACGTTTGTGAATACATCATGGATGAGTCCCTGAATCATGTAGGGGGGACAAATTCAAATATTAGATACCTTAATTATGAAAACTGAAAGCGAGAGCAGCCGGATTCAATTTGGGAAGCAACTTTCAAACAGCATATGTTCAACGATGGAAGGTACAAGAAAATTACCTTATAAGACTTTTCTAACTTATCCTTGTACTTGGTGTTCAAAAGCTCATCAGACATGACCAGCTCAGTATCAATCACATAGTCAGTCTCAAACTGCAAAGCAGAAGTGGCCAGATCAAAATAGGGAAGGCCAAACGAGAAAATGTGCCAACAGTATCAATGAAGCTTATCATACCTGCATCACAATATGCGGGTATAATGTTTGCCCCTTACGGATTGGAGGGTCAAGCGTGATAACAACAAATGTATGCGGCTGATTAGACTGCACCAGAACAAGCACCCACACAGCCATTTATTAGAGGAAACAATCCACAACTTTCCAACTATGAACTATTAATTATAAAAAAACAAACAAGACTTTATCAGACTTCACGAAAGAGAAAATCAAACCTTGGGAAGGCAGAAAAGTCTAACAACACTGCTATACTGGATTTTAAAATCGTTGGCCTGTCCTTGTAGCCGCAAAAATGAGAGATGAAGTTCAACGCTGTACCGACCCCTGCATTAAGAAACGCTTAGTTAGCGAACAATGCACTTGCATCTATTTCATACTGAGGAAAGCACTAGACGAGTTGTGTGCCTTAGGGAGGGCCATGCATATCATATGTTACCTTGGAGTGAGGATAGCAATCCCATCAAATGTAACAACGGCTTCCTCAGCATCCACGTCAGCCATTGATTTGATCTTATCATGGAAAACCTAACAAAAGATGCCAAAAACATTTTAGGAGCAAAGAAAAAAATAAAACAGACAGATGGCAGATGATACATATTAGAATATTCGTGAAGCTGTCGCAAAAACTCACTTGAGCTGAAGGACGATTTTCATCCCCAACAAATTGGGTGTTGGAATTTGGTACATGGAAACTTATTTCCATAAGTGAATCTTTCTGCAAGAGATTAGAAGCAACAAGTTCAGCCTGATATCATATACTACCCACATTTTGAACAACTGGCCAAAAATACAAAACTAATTCAAATCATGCTGTCATAGGAAAAGCAACCTCATTGGCACCAGTCGTATCATCCACATGAAATTCCAGCAGAACATCATTCTTGCCTTGCATCTGAGTCTGTGCTACATCAGCCAAAGATATCTCAAAAGCTTGTTTAGATCCAACTAGGAAAGTCAACATATTCCCTGAAATGAGGATATGGAACCAAAAGAATCATGAGAAACCTTGTAAACATATATCACTAATAAGAAGGCAAAATAATCTCAAACAGGCAAGAATCCATCAGGTAAACGGTGCCAGTGTTCCCATCCTTCAGAATAGGCTACTCTTGAAAACCCAAAACCTAGAGAATGCACATGAGAAAAAGCACCAGACATTAGGTAAGAGAAATCCTCCCATACCATTGAAGTCAACTTCTCCCCAGTTACGCCCACTGACAGAAAGCTGCTTCTCCTCTGGGGTGATTCCACAGCTGGATCGGAAAAAGTTGGTCAACGTTGAAACATCCTGTAAACCAAAAAAATAAAAAACAAAAAGAGCATCCCAATCAGCTGCCGTTTGTGAGTGTTGAGATATTTGTTCTAAGTAACTAAGTTCTAAGGGCCTTCATACTCTAACAAGTTGGGTATCACCTACAATCTCCTTAATCAGACAACCAGCATAAGTTGTAGGACCCCAAGGAAACATGTTTCCCTCCCAGATGCATAGCTTAGTTTAAAAAGCGCCTCGTGCGCTATAGCTCACAAAGCGCGCGCCTCGTCCCCTCCGCACCTTTTGCACCTTATGGTGCGTTTTATGGAGCTTTTATTGTTCAACTTATTAAAAATTATCAAATATTTAGTGTTTATAAAAACCCCTTCCAGGCTATGAGTAAACCCTAGACTGCACGATTCCCTACCCTTCTTCCTCTCATCTTGCGTGAGTATACTTGTTTTATGTCTTTAGGAGAATATCTTGGTGTTACATTTTATGCTAAAGGCGATTTGCATGATTTTTCGATATATTACTCGTGTGACCGTGTCTAATCCATTATTTGATGCCCTTTCTGAGCTTACTGCGTGAAAATATAGCTTCAAAAAAATTGTGCTTTGAGGCGCCTCACATGCGTGACACGCACGCCTTTTCTCTGCACCTCAGGCCTCGGGGACCTGTGCGCTTTTAAGCGCCTCGCGCTATTTTAATCTAACATGCATAACCCCTAAATTTACGCTTAATCAGCCTCTCAAAAATCAAGAAACTTCCTCACTTATTGATTTTCTTACCTTTGTCTTTTCTCTCTTCTTATTGCGCGCACTTGCACTAGGATCGAACCAACTCTTTCGCAGATAAATCCTAATATTATAATTCAGCCAAGATACCAACTAACATTTGGTAAGCTAACAACAAAAAGCACCACGCACCAGGGTTTCGATGGTTCCTATATTTTCTAAAAGAAAAATCAATAGCTCCAGAGCTATTTTTCAATTCACATATTCGACATCCAACATAATTCTCAAATCCAAAAAAATATATATATGTGAAACTTTAATGCTGAAGGTATAACTGCCAACTATAATCCATAGGAGGATGTCCAAGGATCATTTCCACACGAATGGACAAACAAAACTTTCCATATAATAGAACTATCAACTAACGAGTTAGCAAAGCAGACTTTATTTACTATAACTTTTCTGTTATCGGTAATTTCCTTTTCTTTTCTCGGAGCTAGTACTTCCTAACTGACACTTGATAGCAAGGGGTCTACTGTCTAGTGTCTCGTAATCTGTAAATGTATCTGTACAGCATCAGAAAGTGACACACAGCAAGAGTATACAACAACAGTATAAAAGAGCAAGACAGTTTGACATGCGCATGCGAGTAGGAGGATGGCGCTACCTGATCACGAAAGCCAATAAACTTGTAGTACAAGCCATCTTTACTCCGAATCCCAAGTTGATTTGACCTTGGTACCTTCATCCAAAATATACCTGAGATATTGCTCTTGTCAACTTCAACAGCTTTACCACCACCTTGCTTTTTCCACAAGATGCCCCCTGAATGGACTCTCATTTGCCCCAGATTCTGCAAATTGGCAACAGAGGAAAAGTCAAGCCGAGTGCCAATAACGTAACAAAACTAGCGGGCATGATAATTGAAATTTTGTTAGACGGTTTCTACATGACGCAAGAATCCAAATCCGAAAAGGCCTAAGTTCCAACATGTATACGCAAAGCATAGAACCAGATTTATTGCAAAGATATCTAAGACTTCCATAAAAACAAACATAGACTCAAATCTAATGCATTAAATGCCTTTATCGTGCGTGATACGATAATTTGAAAACAAATTCACTTCAACGACTTCCGCAGAGCAAGTCCCATGAATGAATATACATGACTACCAAGTAAATAACCTAAGGGCCAAGGAAACCCTTTCACAACGCATGAGAAAGGTTAGTATATCTCATGGCACAACACACGAAAAATAAAAGAAAAAAAAACCACCCTTACTCAATTCTCATAACTGTGCCTTCAGCAGCATACACCTCAGCGGGGCTACTGAGTTATGGATTTATACTTGAAGTATCAAGCAAACACGTGAAAAAGATTGAGAAATCTCTCTGGTTATTTTGAGACAGTCCCCATCAAGAACACCAAACGGTATAATAAATCACATAGTTTGAATGGTACATCTTTGATGGACCGCACGAAAAAAATAACTTGAAGCATAAAGAACAGAGCCCATTTCCCTCAGAATTTCCACCAACCAAAGATTCTTGGAACCAGATAGACTCAATCACAACAAAGAATAGCACCCAAGCAGAAGTATACAATCCCTGCCAGATGAAAGCAAATGGGGGAGGTGGGGAGCAGGCAACACAAACACAGACAATCTTATTTGTTAATCATCTCAAAACCCTAAAACAGAACACCTCACATGATCTAAGCTGCTTCTACATTTCTACAAACAAGACTACTCAACAGGTCACAATCAGGCGAGAAAATCAACAATTCGAGAGCAAAATTAGGGTTCAAATGTTCTCGAGTACAAGTCAGCAAAACACGCATGATTGAGGGTTATCTTCAACCACTTTCACCGAAATTTCCAAATACCCTCAACAAAACCCTAAATTTGCCTCACTCAAACACTGACGGTAGCCCTAGAACCAAGTGATGAATTCAGCAAAATTGAATCAAACGAGGAGAGCAATAGGAAAAAGAGACTAACAATCGCAAGCATGCACACTAAGATTCAGGAGTGGAAAATTAGGGTTTAAGGAACATCGACCAATACTGAAACAACCGAATCAAATGTCATATAGAACGATAGAGAGAAAGAGAAAGAGATGGATGACTCACAGTGCCGCCACGACCTCCGAGGGAGATGTTGTTGTAGAGGTGGCCGTCCGCCATGGCTAGAGAGAGACAGTAGAGAGAGAGAGAGAGAGAGAGAGAGAGAGAGAGAGAGAGTAGGAAGGGTGAAGCTCCTCGAGCTGGAGGAGAAATGTTAGAGAGAGAAAGAGGAAAGAGGAGAGACAGAGAAGGGGGGAGGAAATATAGGACGGAGGGGGAAAGATGGCGCGAAGTCGGCTTTTCACCGTCAATTGGACGGGCTTTCATGGGGATATATGGGCTCGAATGGACATCGGCCCATGTAACTTGGGCTTCTTGATGTTGTAGTTTAAAACATAAGCCCAATTTCACATCAACACTTTTCTGACATACCGTCATTGGATTATTTATTCTAAACTTAAGCCCAATGGAAGAATTTTTAAATTATTTTTTCAAAAATTGGAGCAACTATTATGATCCTTTTAAAAAAATAAAAGTGAAGAAATTGAAAAAAAAAAACTGAAAAATTTTGGACAAACGTTGAAAATTAATTAAAAATCGTGGAGAAGTCTTGTGTTAAATTTTCAATCGAATGCAAGTCAAAATCTATGATATTTAAGGTATACACTTGGTGGTGTCCCACCAGAATATTTTTTTTTTTTTACTAGCAGAATACAAAAACAAAATAATAATTATTAGGATACAAAAGCTGAAAGTAAAAATTAGAATATAATTTTCCTTGGGAATATGTGGGGTTAAGTTTGAATGGGATGATAAATCAATCTACGTTTGATTTGAATGAGGTCTGGTGATTCGGTGATTTGAATATGTGGGGTTAAGGTCAGAGAAAATTTCAACCTAACGCTCGTATTTTAAGTAATGCTCATTCTCTGAAAATTGGAAATATTAGCTTATTAAGAAGTTTACTAACATTTTACCCATATTTACTATCTACTGGAAATATAATAGTACTACTCATTAGTCATTACTCAACATATCTCACTGCTTCACATTGTTAACATGTGTTTTTTAGCTACTAACACGTGGTAATTATTAGCTGATTAAGATGTACTTAGAATAATAGCCCATGAGCATTAGAGGAAGACTGGAAGTAGTATTACTATATTAGTAACTAAGCAGGATCTAGTTTTTAAGGGATGCACATGGGCTTCATGCCTAATAATGCCAGATTTCAGATTGGGTCTCTACAACATCATTGTCGTCGTCCTCGGTAAATATTGTTGACAATATATATGGTCAACGGGTGAACTGGTTTAAACAGACATCGAGTTAACTAATTTCGATTTAATTCGAGTTATAAGTGAGTCTTATTTAGATTGGTTTCGGAGAGGTTCTTTTAGATTGGGTTATGGTTTGATTTTGGATCACTTGGGCATGGATCTTAATCGTGTCCCCTTTTGGGTTGTAGTTGAGATCGGTTTTGGGTCGATTTTTACGGCTTCAAATCAAGAACGGGTCATCAAATCGGGTGCTGGTTTTTCCGGTTCAGGTTTCAGGCTTGGACTCTCGAGTCTATTTTGCTGGTTCTACATAATTTTAAGTAAAATAGTTTTTTCTTTCTGCTTTTTTGTTTTTGAAATAGGATAGATTATGTTGATAACTTATCTATCAATACATACTATGTACAATCGTACAACTCAATATGGTTTGGACAAATCCCTAATCTTCTGGGATGAGGAACCCTGACTATATGATCTGCAGCCAGGTTTCTCCCCCGTGACTCATGCTTCCAACTAAAGCCACGTAAATTAGAAGCTACATGAAGCATGTATAGCGGTTTCCAAATTTTGGGAATCACGGTAGTTATGGTAATTCCCATAATAAATGTTGATGTTTTTCAAGTGTATGTGTAAGATTGATGACCAATAAGTGTGGAAAATTAAGTGTACTAAGTTTAAGAATACAGGACAATTTTTGTCTTATTTTTTTCACATGCTCAATTTAATTAAGCACATGTTTTTGTGTGGATAAGGGTAGTTAGGCATAATTAACTATCCTAACTTCCTTATCCATGCACCTACATCATCATCCTATCTCTACCCTATCCAAGAGTGCATCCTTGCACTATAAATAGGGGTGTTCCTCCTCCCCTTTACACTTACTTCATTCCTTCCCATACACCCCCTTTCTAGGCTGTGACTGCAGCACATCTTAGGTGAGGATTGAGAGTTTGTTTAAGTCTCCTCCTATTAGGCAAGAGTTTTATCCTGCGACTATATACGGTCGGTATATAAGTCTAAGGAGAGTAGGTACGCCTACGACTCTCTTGATTATCTAAGTTTCTCATCCTTTTCTACTCCTTTTCTCCAACAATCTTAGACTTATATATCCTAGAGATGGCGTCATTCAAGGATTTGACATCCGGTTTCCAAAAACTTGACAAGTTCGATGGTGTGAATTTTCGTCGATGGCAAAAGAAGATGCACTTCATCCTAACCACGTTGAAGGTAGTCTACGTGCTAACCTCGCCGTACCCCGAGGATTCAGATGACGAGACTTTGGCGAAGACAAGAAGGTGCCAGAAATTCGAGAATGATGATTGCATATGCCGTGGGTACATTCTCAACGGCATGGAAGACACCCTATTTGATGTTCATCAAAACATGGAGACCGCTAAAGATCTTTGGGAGGCATTGGAAAACAAATACATGTCGGAGGACGCATCAAGTAAGAATTTCTTGGTTAGTCAATTCATGAATTATCGCATGATTGAGGGTCGTCCTGTTTTAGACCAACTTCATGAAGTCCAACGTATTTTAAGCAATTTTAAACAACATAATCTGAACATGGATGAGTCTATCATAGTTTCTGCCTTGGTTGATAAGTTACCCCCCTCTTGGAAAGACACTAAGAAAACCCTTAAACATAAGAAAGAGGCAATGACTATTGAGGAACTTGCTAACCATCTTCGTATCAAGGAAGAGTTGCGTTTACAGGATGATCCTAAGGATGCCTCTAAGGTTCATGTTGTACAAGATGGCGGTTCTAGCCATGGTCAAAAGGGCAAGAGGAAAAGGTCTAATGACAACAACCAAAACAACAGAAGTAAGAAAGTGGCCAACAATAACAAGAAGCCCTTGTGTTGGGAGTGTGGTAGTCCTACACATAAGAAACAAGATTGCTATGTTTGGAAAAAGAAACATGGCCTACTCGATAAAAATGACAAGGGCAAGGAGAAAGCACCAAGTGAGTTTGTTGCTATGATTAAGGAACAAATCAACGTAGTATGTGAGGACTACGCTTGGTTTGTTGATTCGGGTGCCGCTAGGCATGTATGCAACAATCGTTCCTTCTTCACAAGTTTCACTTCGGTCGAGGAGGGCAAGAGTCTCTACATGGGAAACAATGCTCCGGTTCCGGTCAAAGGTGTTGGTCAAATCGATCTCAAGTTCACTTCCGGCAAAACTCTTATTCTTAAGGATGTTTATTTTGTCCCGGAAGTGAGTAAAAATCTAGTTTCTGGATTTTTGTTAAGTAGGCATGGGTTTCTCCAAGTGTATAATGGAGATAATTATGTACTTTCTAAGGGTGGTATTTTCGTGGGTAAGGGCTAGGTTAGTGGGACCATGTTTAAGCTTAATGTTGTGTGTAATGACTCTATTGATATTGCTAATGTTAATGAAGTAATTTCCGGTTATATGTATTTGCAACCTTCTTCCCTTTCTTCTTTATGGCATTATCGTCTTGGTCACGTGAATTTTAGGAAAATGCAAGTCATGTCTAGACTTGATTTAATTCCACAAGTAGATGATAATATAAAGAAGTGTAAGACATGCATGATAACCAAAATTACTAAAGAATCTTTTCCATGTATTAAGAGGGAATCTAAGTTACTAGATCTTATTCATAGTGACTTGGGTGATTTTCACACTAATCCTACAATTGGTGGTAAAAAGTACTACATCACTTTTATAGATGATCATTCAAGATATTGCCAAGTCTATTTATTAAGAACTAAAGATGAAGCACTTGATAAATTTAAATCATTTAAGGCCAAAAGTGAATTGCATTGTGAATCCTTTATTAAAATCCTTAGATCGGATAGGGGTGGGGAGTATTATGAGCCTAAACACTTTCAAGAAACTAGTATTGTTCATCAAGTGACAGCCCCCTATACTCCTCAACAAAATGGGGTGGCCGAAAGAAAAAATCGAACTCTTAAAGAAATGGTTAATGCTATGCTTTCTAACTCTGGATTAAGTGAGGGATTTTGGGGTGAAGCCATGCTTACCGCATGCTACATCTTGAATAGAATACCTACTAAGGATAATTCTATTACTCCCTATGAGATTTGGAACAAACACAAACCAAACTTAAGTCATTTAAGGGTTTGGGGGTGTAGGGCAATTGTTAAAGTGCCTGAACCTAAGAAGAGAAAGTTGGGTGAAAGGGGTATTGAATGCATATTCATTGGATATGCTCAAGATAGTAAGGCTTATATGTTCATGGTTATTGAACCTAATGAGTATATAACGGTGAACACCGTTATAGAATCCATTGATGCTTTATTTGATGAGCAAAGATTCCATTCAATACCAAGACCCAAATATGTCACTTGTGACATGGTTCCAAATGAACAAGTATCTAGTGAACATCATGAAAATGATGGGCCTATAAGAAGTAAGAGAGTTAGAAAAGAGAAATCATTTGGGGATGATTTCTATCTCTACTTGGTAGAGGGAACAAGGGATGAGATTTGCAATCAAATCCCTTACATCCATAGCATTGATTGTGATCCTAAGACTTTTAGTGAGGCCATAGGATCACAAGATGCCCCCTTTTGGAAGGAGGCTATACAAGTAGAGATGGATTCAATTCTAGAGAACAATACTTGGATCCTTGTGGATCCTCCACCCGGTAGTAAGCCTATCACTTCTAAATGGATTTTTAAGAGGAAAAGGAAAGTAGACGGTACCATAGAAAGGTATAAAGCTCGATTAGTTGTAAGGGGCTTTACGCGAAGACATGGTATAGACTACTTTGACACCTATGCACCGGTGGCACGAATAACGACTATAAGAATTCTAATAGCGTTAGCCACTATTTTTAAGCTTGAAATTCACCAAATTGATGTTAAGACTGCTTTTCTAAATGGTGAATTAGAGGAAGAGGTGTACATGAGGCAACCCGAAGGCTTTGTGTCTAAGGGACAAGAAAAGAAAGTAGGAGAAGTTCAAATGTAAGGAACTCACTCCGGTGTCAACACCTTTTGATGCAAGCTTTCATTTGGTCAAGAATGAAGGAAGAGCTATTTGCCAAGAAGAGTATGCCAAGGTTATTGGTAGCTTGATGTATGCCATGACAAGCACAAGGCCGGACATTGCTTATGCAATAGGCAAATTAAGTAGGTACACTAGTAATCCTAGTAAGTACCATTGGCATGCAATGAGGAGGGTGTTAAGATACCTTAAGAAAACCCCTAACCATGCCCTACATTATAAAGGAGAGCCCTCGGTTTTTGAGGGATACTCGGATGCAAGTTGGGCTAGTGATAAGGAGGATTATTCCTCAACCACGGGTTGGCTTTTCATGCTTGGTGGTGGAATTATTTCTTGGGCTTCCAAGAAACAAAGTTGCATTTCAGATTCCACTATGGCATCCGAGTTAGTGGCCTTAGCCGCTGCTTGTAAGGAAGCGGAGTGGCTTCGAAATTTGATGTTGGAGTTGCCAATTTGGCCTAAACCTATGTCACCAATCTCCATACATTGTGATAGTAAATCTACCCAAACAAAGGTGTATAGTCATGTCTACAATGGCAAGTCAAGGCATATTGGACTTAGACATGCATACACACATCAACTCATCAAGGATGGGGTAGTGACTATCGGATATGTGCCTTCAAGTGAGAACCTTGCTGATTCCTTGACTAAGGGATTGTCCAAGGACTTGGTGACTAAATCATCAAGGGGGATGGGTATAAGCCCTATCTTGATGACAAATACTAGTAATAGTGCCTCTTCTTGATACTTGACTTGATGTCAAGCTCTTGGAGAGTGACTTTATTGCATAGTGTTTGTGTTAGCACAAGTTTCAAAACCATCCCAAGGGTAAGTGTTGTGCATAAGTTCTGTAATGACAGGAGGATGAGTGTTTACTCTTAATAGACTGATTAAGGATGGGTGCTTGATTACAGGAGCATATAAGTTTAGGTCTACCTATGTGAGCAAGAAGTGTAGCCGCTTCAAGGAGCTATTGGGCTTGGCTTTGATTTGCTCACGAGAGGATATGGAACACACGACGTTTAATAGTGTCATAAGTTGAGGTTTCTTGATTTGGTTAAGTCATGTTGGTGTGATGTATCCAAATGTTCAACAAAGATGTGAAGTTCAATGCTTTGTCAACTATCATATTCAGACATTTGTAATTATCTTCACTACTTAGAAGTTCAATTCGCAAGAAACTATCTAAGATGCATGACCAACCCTTGCTCTCTTGTGTGTTTTGAGTTGTGTGATTTAATGTGTTTTGTTGGCGGAGGTGTTGGAATATGAGTTAAGAATTCCATACACTCGAAATGGCGGAGGATTGTTGATGTTTTTCAAGTGTATGTGTAAGATTGATGAGCAATAAGTGTGGAAAATTAAGTGTACTAAGTTTAAGAATACAAGACAATTTTGTCTTATTTTTTTCACATGCTCAATTTAATTAAGCACATGTTTTTGTGTGGATAAGGGTAGTTAGGCATAATTAACTATCCTAACTTCCTTATCCATGCACCTACATCATCATCCTATCTCTACCCTATCCAAGAGTGCATCCTTGCACTATAAATAGGGGTGTTCCTCCTCCCCTTTACACTTACTTCATTCCTTCCCATACACCCCCTTTCTAGGTCGTGGATCAAAGACATCTTAGGCGAGGATTGAGAGTTTGTTTAAGTCTCCTCCTATTAGGCAAGAATTTTATCCTGCGACTATATACGGTCGGTATATAAGTCTAAGGAGAGTAGGTACGCCTACGACTCTTTTGATTATCTAAGTTTCTCATCCTTTTCTACTCCTTTTCTCCAAGAATAAACACCATATATTTCGCATGATAAAATCTGATACGTCGATTTTAATTTTTATAGACGCCCTAGCTACCTCTTTCAATCTTTGTTAAGGTTGCTATCACTTTGTCGGTCTAACTAGGTAAACCCTAATTTTTTAGTTTTTGTAAACTTTGAGTAGTTTGATAGTAGACCAATTGATAGTTATTTCAAAAAAATTTCTATCCATTATGTTAGAGTTCAATTGTTGATTTGGTTCCTTGCCTAGTATGACATTTATTTACTTTCACTATTTTACGTGTCTTTTTTTATCCAACCTTACCTAAACCTTACCTTAACGTTTCCTACACTCAAAATGAACATGGCCTTATTTTTCTTATGAAGTTGATTCAACAATGTAAGTTACATGAGTGTTGTTGGTATTCTTATGAAGTTAATTTAACAATGAAAGTTCACATAATTCTACCATGGTAGTCTTTCTTTCAAGAATCATTCTTCACATTCGATAAATGTTTACATCTTTAAAAAGGTATGTCACAGTCCGTCGCAGTTCAAGAAAAGCTCAAAATATTGAAGAATATTGTAACCAGCCTAAAGAATATCACAAATTTAGAGTAGGGCTACAATGAATTCGTATTAAATTTTTAGATAAAAATTTATATTGATGTTATAAATTTGTTATTATTAGATTGTTCTAATAAATATTTCTTTTTTTATAAAAAAACCCAATGTCACCAAAAGATTATTCTAATAAGTGTGTCTCTCGAAGAAAAAAGGCGTTCGCGAGCATTAAAGACAAAGTTATTAAGAGGGTGCGAGGGTGGATGTGGATGGGAAGAAACCTTTCATGGGCAGGTAAGGAGATCCTGATCAAGGTCGTGGCCCATGTGATACCTTCTTATGCAATGAGTGTTTTTCACTTCCCAAACTCTTTATGTGAAAATATTCAAGCAATGATTAACATGTATTGGTAGGGAGCGAAGGAAGGATCCCATGGAATTCATTGGGTGAGCAAGACAAAACTTAGCTAGCAAAAGTCATAGGGGAGAATCAAGTTTAGTGATTTGATTGAATTTAATCAAGCCCTCTTGGCAAGATATGTGTGGAGGCTAATGCAAAACCCGGACTCGATAACGTATTAGTTGCTACGAGCAAAGTACATTCCCAATATGGGAATACTTGACTTTGGGATTAGTAGTAACAGTAGTTATCCATGGAGGAGCTTAGCGGGGGTGTTGTGGGTGATCCGAAAGGGGAACAAGGTGGTTGATGGGAGATGGTTTTTTGTTGAATATTTGGGAGTCCCCTTTGGATCCCGTTACCTTAAACTTTCTCAGTAGTTACCCCCAAGAGAAACGACTTGGCTTTATTGAGGGTGGGTGATCTTATTGACCACGAAGCGAGGACTTGAAGATTAGAGATGGTGGATGTAATTTTTATCCTCCAGATGTCGAGATCATCAAGAAAATATCTATAGCTACCTCGTGGTCTATAGACAAACTGATGTGGCATCATGCGGCGGATGGTGAGCTCTCAGTGAAGAGTGTGTACCTTGTGCTCAGGTCTTGGAAATTCCAAGCAGAGCCATCCTCAAGCTAGCTAGAGTGAGACAAACAAATCATTTTGGAGGAAAGTATGGCTGATGGAGGTGCCGTAAAAAACCAAAATGTTTGTGTGGCGCACTGTTGCTGATGCAATTCCAACTAAAGCAAAGCTGGATGTAATGGAAAGCCAGTGCCCAAGATGTATGAGAACGGATGAGACTACTATGCATGTTGTGTTCCAGTGTCGGTGGGTGCAAGAGATCTGGAAAGAGAATAGTTTCAACTGCTCACTTTGGCGCGCCCAAATCGCAAGCATCCAGGGGACCCTCTTTGCGGCTATGGAGGAACTGGGGGAACTATGGGAGGAGTTTGCGGGGATTAGCTGGGGGTATGGAATGACCAAATACATCGGTGTTTATGGGTGAGAGAAGGAGTCCGACAAGCATTGTTCAGCAAGCTGGGGACCTTATCCTGGAATACAACACCGCCAAAGCAAGGACGGACGTAAAAGTCCCGACCCAAAACTTGCGGTGTCCGCCGGATCATGGGGTGCTCAAGATTAATTTTGATGGGGCAAAACTGGATGAGTGGGGTTCGGGGTTTGCAACATTGGCTAAAGACAGCAGGAAGTGCCCCAGAACATGGTGGTGGAGCATCGAAGAGGTTTCGATGGACCAAAGATGACAGAGGCGAGACCTTGCAAAGTCACATTAATGGAAACGGCTTTGGAACAAGGCAACCAACATGTGGTCCTGGAGGGAGACTGTCAATCGCTCATCACAAACCTCAGGATCAAAACCATCCCAACTATAGAACTTGGTTTTTTAATTTCTGAAATTTTATGCCTAGCAAACAACTTTTGTTTTTGTTTGTAGAACAGGGAACAAGGTAGCACATGCTTTGGCTCACTGCTCACCTACAACCGTTTGAGTTAGGTCGTAGAGTTTAGACGGATGAAGGACCAGATATTATTAGTGATTTGGTTGTAAGTGACATTGAGGAATCTTTGATTGAATAAATGTCATGATGTTCCTATCAAAAAAGAAAAATAATTACAATAAAAATGGACCCACTATACTTTTTCCTTCTTATATTTATTATCCCTTACATGAAGCCGAACTATAAATATAAAAATACTATAGAAAAGAGAAAGTAAGAGTGAAGAATATGTTGATTGTAGTCCATGTATACTACTTAATTACATAGCATAGTTTTGCATAATATCAATTTCGAATATAAAATTTATATGCAAAGAAAATTATATGTCACCTCTTTATCCACAATTATTTTCATTATGAGATGTCTAAACCAACGTATAATATGATTCAACACATTTCTTTCACGTCCCTCTCTCAAAATAAAGGCAATCACGTTGTTCTAGTCCATTTTTGTGTGTCAATAGAATGTCATGTATTATTGTGAAAGAGAAATGGCTATTTAAAATAAAATATATTATTAAGTAAAAACTTGACCATTAACTTATTATTGTGTTTGGTTTTCTTTGGCGCCACAGGAAACAAAAATGATATTTATTGTATGATTGAGATTTTTGTTCGCTAACCTATTAATTGCAAATAATTTATAATTATTGTCTCTGGGTATTAATCATTATCTACTTAACGTCTTTCTAAAGTGATTTTGGAAACATTATGATACACCGTCGATCTTAATGCTATTGTTTATGAAAATTCAATTTTCTCAATAAAATTTCTACATTATATCTTCACGAAAGAATATTATTAAAAAATGATTTCTTATTTTAATTTAGGTTTTTACTATATGTTGTGATTATGTATATTTTTTGGACAATTTCATTAAAAGGGCCTATCAATATTCTTATTAACATTAAGATTCTATTTTCCATAAAAAAATATTCTATTGCCATCCCATAGAGATCAAACCATTTGGTGATTAACTAAATTAACATGTGTTAATAACTTCACTAATAATGTTTATATTATTTGTTTACCTAATAACTAGTTAAGATGGATAAAATTAAAGTCAAATGTAGTCCAACCACGTGAGCATGAGACCTCGAACCCAAGATTAGGTGAGGTTGACCCCTAAGAAATTAAATTTAATAATTGATCATGACTACCTTCTAAATTTAATTTTAACCAGTGCCCTGTTTGGCTGGTTATATTTGACTTGCATTAACTACGAAAGACAAATGCCAATTAATATACTCAATTGTATGATCTTTAAAATGACATTTTGATTCCCTCATTTGTATGCTTACCATACCTAACAAACAAACAAAGCCTTGCGTGGTGAAATTGACGTCTCTTCATGGAGGCCAATTTGTAATGGTGTCAGCCTCTATTATATATGCATTTCATTGTCATTTAATTTGTCAAGGTATGGTTGTCCATGTCCATGCTCATGCTAATCGACTAATATTTATTATCAATTTGTTTATGACAATTTTGAGGTCACAATCCCAATTCCCATATATTATGATGAAGAATTGAAGATAAATACGATGGAAAAATAAAAGATTATCCAAATTATTTACGAGGACCACAATATGTTAATAGTGCGTTTGTTTGGTCAAAAAGTATGGATAAATGGTCAATTTTTTTAAGTTAATTTATTTTCCTTCTATTTGACTGTATTTTGACATTGAAAAAATTATACAGGGATCCATAATTTCCCTCCTTCACTTATGGTGCGTTTGGTTCTTTTTCAGGAAAATGTTTTCTGAGAAAGTTTTTCCTAAGAAAATTTTACCTGTGAAAGTTTTTCATGGAAAAGAATATTTCAGTGTATTTGGTTTACATTTGAATCATGATAAAGTTTTTAGAAAAGCTTTTACAAAGTTTGGTTAAATGTCAAAACTATCTTTATTTATTAATTTATTTAATAGGATTTGTGTGGTTAGTTTTGGAAGTGTGTATACAAAAATTGTTTCCTCTCCTATTTTTCTAACCAAACATAAGAAAGTTAGGTCAACTTAGAAAAGTTGACCAACTTTCTCAGAAAACTATATCAACTAATCACAAATTTCCTAAGGTTCATATAAACAATCTCTAAGGGAAATTTCATGTATTATTTGATGATCTTTATTCCTCTAAAATATTGTTTATTTCTATTGTAGTGTTAAATGTTCATATATTATTTATAAAGATATGTAGAGCGAAAAAACTTCTTGATATCTCTATCACTCACAGTTTCCTAATGTGAACATTTCTATGACTTGTATTGTATTTATTTGTTGTGGGATGACTTATTAATTAATTGTAATGTGTATCAATGACAGAATGAATATTTAAAATAAATTTTGATAGTACTTTATATGTAGGGTTCAAATCCTTACAGTTCTGTTGCCAATATGCCAATTAGTACCCCCCCCCCCAAAAAAAAACAAAAAAAACCAATGGCCCAACATAGAGTTATTTATATGTCAAATTCATGGGTAATAAGCAATTGGGTAAAAGTTACATTTTGTTAACTTTTGATAATTTTTGTCAAATTTACCCTCATATATCAAAAATAATTTTTTTTATTCTTTTAACTGTAATAATTTTTAATAAGTTTTGGTAAATGTTGATAAATTTAAGTAAAAACTATTAAATTCAGTTTACTCATAAATTTGACAAACCTTAATAAAATAATTAAAATTTAAAATTGCAATTATTATCTCTTGACAATGATTTGATTATGTAACAAGATTATACTACTAAGTAACAAACCACTCATTAATTTATCAATTAACTAAACAAATCTGCAATTTCAGATGCTTCTGTGCTCATTATTATGAACTATTCAATTGAATTATGACTAAAATGAGTACATGATAATTGTTTATGCATCTTATTAAGAAAAGCAGCCAACTTTACCTACTGCATACTTAAAAGATAACAGCTTCAATATCACACAATGATTAATGTGAACAAAGACATGGAAAAACAAACATACATATAAGATACATACCTAACTTTTTAACAGCAGTCTTAATTATTAGTACTTGATAAGTTAATAATCTAATCACGGATAATAATAATAATAATAATAATAATAATAATAATGAGACAAAACAGACAATCATAAATCACACCATGTTGAAGGAAAATGAAGGCTCTGGTGATTTAGAAAATAATAATAATTAAAATTAAGCATCCCAAAAAAAGGAAAAAAGAGAGGATGAAATATGTGCAAAAATACAAATACACAATGCATTACACGTGGGCCCAATTTGTTGTTTTGTATAAAAAAAGGGGAAGCTGAAGGCCAATGGGCCACCGTCCTCCACCGCCCAATGGGCCCCACTGGTTTAAGTGGGCCCAGTTGCCTTCTCTGCCTTTTGGAAACGCGGCTTCGTGAAAAGTAGGGTTGGTAAAATATTTCTTTTCGTAAGAAAGCGTTTGGTTGGGGAAAGTTTTTCTTTAACCCTGTTAAAATTTTTATAGCAGTCCATCATTTTTCATCTTTACTTGAAGAAAGTTTTACTTGGGGAAGATAAGAAAATTTTTTGTTAGAACAGTTTTTCCGGCAGAAAATTTCTCATAAAAAATTCTTTGCAGTTTTAACCACTCTTCTTAGAAAATTTTCATTGAGATTTTTATCAAATGTTCCCTAATTAAAATTATGAGTCTAAATTATATTTAGATGGGACAAATAAATCAATGTTAAAACCTTTTTTTTTTGTTGCATAAAAAAACGCAAATGTATGAATTAAAAAAACGCAAATATAATATTTTGGTGAAATATTGCTCCCCTTTCAATTTATTTATTACTTAAATTTATGTGTTAGTGCTAAACTCTGAAATTTTGACTATTAATTTCTTTACGTATAATAATAGCATCACTGGAATCCTGGAAAAAAAATACTATTGCAAGGGAATTATATTGCAAACGAAAAATAAATTGTAGTAAATTGAACTATTGGGGTAAGGATAATAGAAAGTCAAACTTTAGAAATGTATTACAGTGCAATAAATTATTGAATCATTGAATTTTAGTACATCGGCAACATATTTTCCTACTCGACATCGCTGGAGAGTTTTTTTTTTTTTTTTTTTTCCCTATGTAACACTTGTATGGTAAACCTTTGTGGTAGTCCCAAATTTGAATATACTGGATTGTATTAGTTCAAAATATATGATATTCGTTTGTAGTATTTCAAATTATAATATATTGGATTACATTATTTCAAACTATCATATATTAAATTTTATTAATCCAAAATACCATTTAGTTTAGATTGACTTGGTGGCGGTGCACTGTAATCCAAGACTTTAATAGTTTGGCTTATTGTGATACGTTTTTCAAGTTCGACTCACCATTGTCCTAACCTCCCTTCAACTTACTCCACTCCTAGTTTTCTATTGCACTTTTAAAAATAAAATTTAGACGAAAAATTATTAGTCGGAGATAATAAACATTAAACCCCATAAAATAATTAACATGCGAGATAATATAGGACGGAAGGAGTATATTATATTATTATTTAAACTTTAAAGTTCAATTGACAAATGGATAACTTTTTTGATTTTTTTCCAAATAAAATTGTACAACTTTCGTTAAAAATTAAAATGACGAAATCATATTTATTTCCTTATTTCTTATTTGACCGTTGCGTTTTAGTTGTTCTGGTAAACCAGAGATATCATTATCATGAAAATTAGTTAAGGTGACGTGTATGGTTAAAAAGCAGGGACATTTTCCCCATTTGTGAAGGAAGATGAATTCAACTATTCATTTGATATGTGAAGAGAATGATAAGTGTTTATATAGGGAAACATAAATGAAAATTTAAAATTAAGTTTATATTTGTGGATATAGAATTTTGAAAAGTTACTTTATTTGTGACATGAATTATGAAAGTGTCAATATAGGAAGAGCTTTAGCAATTTCAACAATTATTAACCAATGTAAAATGCACAAAATAAAATGACTTAATTATAGGTACATAAGACCACTAAACACTTAAATATGTATCACAAATAGAGAATATTTATTTGGTTTTTCTATTTTCTTTTTTAATTCGATATTTTATCTTCTCTCTTTGTCGTCAGAATATGTGAAATCCATATATTGCAAATAAAAGTTAAATTATGGGCTTCAAAATTATTTGGCTTTATTTGGCAGCAACAAGTAAATATATGCATTCAATTTCAATTTATTGATAAAGTATCCACTTAATTAATCGTAAGCTTTGGACGTTCACAAAATATGAACATGAAAAAATAAATATAGAACATCTTAGTGAACTATTTAATTTTCCTACATCAAGTCTTTAAATTCATTTATAGTACGTGGTTGTCAACCACGACAAGTATCATAAATAAAATAAACCTTACTTATACATACGTTAAGTTTTATATTGATCACGCAACTCTTTTAAAACCAAGAGAGATATAATTAATATTTAATTATATTTCAACTGAATAAAAGTCTAAGGAAATGAATAAATGCATAGATAATATTATAAAAAAATAATTGGGTCTATACTCTATATAAATTCACATGGAAAATAATTAAAGAAAAAACCCATAATAACTAATCAAACTCTTAAAAATACAAGCAGCAATCTTGACCAAGTTTTGAAGGACGTTTATAATGTTTTTTGAGTTTTGAATAAAATTTGAATATATTTCCATAAAAGAAATGCAAGGAACGATAATATATTTTGGAAATCCCAACCAAGTTAAAATTGACATTTTGGCAAATCTAAACGGTAGGATCACCTAATAACGTTTTAACACATAATTAATTAAAATAAACCCACCCTAATCACAATCCCAAAGGACCTGCACCCTCAGATTCATTACTTAATCAATTAGACGATGCTCAATCTGGAAAATAAAATACACAAACAAATATATCCCGCATTAAAAAAATAATATTTTTGATTATAATAAAATGCATGAATGAATAATATTTTCAATAATTGGGCCTTCTGTGTCAGCGTGACAGAGTCTCCTACTTGCAACAGTGCAGAAAAAGCAAGGAATAAAAGCAAAGGAAACAATTTAGAGAGAGAAAAAGACACAGATCAAAGACAGAGAAAGAGAGAATCCGACAGAAATGGGGTGAAATTCAAGGAAGAAAGCTACTGGGCATCCACTAGAACAACCAAATTTTCTATTTTTCTGGTGAGTTTTTTTTTTTGAAAATTTATTTTTTGGGTTTTTGTTGCCCTGATTTGTTCTTCTGGGGTTGATTTTGACTGGGTAATTTGGGGCTGAATTTCGTAGTTCATGTGGGGTTTTGATTTTCCACAAAGTTATTTGTTTTTTTGGGGTTGGTGGGGTTGTGTAAATTCATGGTTTTCAGGGAATTTGATCATGAAAAGTGTCTCCTTTGATTCAGATTATCAGATAAACTTTGGGGTTATTGAATAATCCTCATAATTTTGCTATTTGGAAGAAATTATGGGGTAGAATTTTGGTCTAAACAAGGCTTTAATCTAATGATCAGTTTCATTTTCTGTTTGATCTGGGCAGTGTTTTGTCCTTTTGGTGCAACTTTGACAATTTCTGGAGCTGGGTTTTGAGGACTTCTAGATTGTTCTGATCAGGTCAGAGCAGTATACAAATGTTAATTCATGATTATCAGACCTAAACCCATGTTTACATGGTTGAATTTGGCTAACTTTGGATCATCTTTTTGTGGGCAGGTGTATATAGTGTGAAAGTTGCTATCTCTGATTCTGTAAATAGCAGTTTCTAGGGAGTAATTCTGGTGTTTGCTTGAGTTTTGGTTGAGTTTTCGGGTTCAAATTATGGCGGCCTTATCGCGAGCAAAGAGCAAAGCCATGTATTCTTGGTGGTGGGATAGCCACATTAGCCCTAAGAATTCTAAATGGCTCAAGGAAAATCTCACAGGTACTGTTCTTAATTCCTAGGTTATCAGCATATTATAGTACTTTATGAATGCTTAACTGTGAACAAATCATGTTGATCACTGATTCATTAGTTGTACTAAGCTGGTCATATATGCATGAAGAAGGTTTGCAGGATTTTTGGGTCATTTGAAGTATGTATGTTAACTCTGCTATTGTGTTTGTGCAAACAGATATGGACAGTAAAGTGAAGACAATGATAAAGCTGATTGAAGTAGATGAAGACTCCTTTGTGAGGCGAGCTGAGGTGTATTTCAAGAGACGGCCTGAGCTTATGAAGTTAGTTGAGGAGTTTTATCGTGCTTACCGTGCTTTAGCTGAGAGATACGATCATGCTACCGGGGTGATTCGCCATGCTCATAAAACAATGTCGGAAGCATTCCCTGACCAAGTTCCCTCTCTTATGAACGATGATGGTCCGATTAATATTATTCTTGAGGGGGATGAGACTCGATCCTCAAGGCAAAGCTCTCCTGAGCCTGATGAGATGTCAGCATCGAGGAACGGAGATTTCACGGATGAGTCTGATAAACTCGCTGCAAGAAAGGGGTCGAGGCAGCTCAATGGGCTGGAAAAGGCGAGAAAAGAGCTTAACTTTCAAGACCCGAAACCGGATTTTGACATACAAGCTCTGAGGGAAGCCATTGCCAAACTAGAAGTTGAGAAGGAAGCTGGGTTGGCTCGGTATCGGGAGACCCTAGAGAGATTGGCGGAGTTAGAGACTGAAGTTTGCGAGGCGAAGGAAGATTCTAGAGGACTCTGTGAGCGAGCTTGCAAAGCGGAAGCTGAAGTTGAAAGCTTGAAAGAAACCCTTGTCAGTGTAGAAGCTCAAAGGGAAGGCTATTTGCTTCAATATCAGCAATGTCTGGCTAGGATAGCAGATTTGGAGGGCCGAATCTCCTGTTCTGAGCAGGATTCTGAAGCCTTGAAGGAAGAGATCGCCCGAGTAAAAGCTGAAAAAGAAACCCTTCTTGGGAAGTATCTAGAGTCATTGGAGAAGATAGCGAATCTAGAGAACAAACTACTCTTGGCTAAAGATTATGCCGAAAGGGCTGAAAAGGAGGTTGAAGCGCTGAAAGAGACTATAGATATACTGACTGAGGAGAAGGAAGCTGCCGTTTGTAAATACGAAGAGTGCTTGGAAAAGATAGCTGAGTTGGAACGGCGAATTGCTGCCATTGAAGAAGAGGCTGAAAGGTCGAACAAATCCTTGCGGTCTGAGGTGGATTCGTTGGTGCAGAAAGTGGGGGTTCAAGATCAGGAGCTCTCTGAGAAGCAGAAGGAGTTGGGGAGACTCTGGACTTGTGTTCAAGAGGAGCGCATGCGCTTTATGGAGGCTGAAAATGCTTTTCAGTCTCTGCAGAACATGCACTCTAAAGTTCAGGAGGAGCTCAGATCGGTTGCTGGGGAGTTGCAGAAGAATGTCCAGCTTTTGAAGGATATGGAAGTTCGTAGCCAAAATTTGGAAGATGAGGTCCATAAGGCTAAGGATGAGAACAAGGGCTTGCAAGATGACATCTTTGGGTTAAAAGACGAAAAGGGAAAGCTCAAGGAAGAGTTGGAACTCCGAATTGACCAAAGAAATGCACTTCAGCAGGAGATTTACAGTCTGAAGGAGGAGCTGAACGGGCTTACTCAGAGACACCAAGATGCCGTGGCATATGCGAATGGTTTGCGGGAGGAGAATTCAAAACTTGAGGAAAGATGCCGGGGAAATGAGTTTGAGATAGCCAGTTTGGTTGAGAAGTTGAGTGTGATGGAGAAACTTATTGAAAAGAATGAGCTTCTCGAAAATTCACTTGGTAATTTGCAGGGTGAGTTGGATGAGGCTAGAGAGAAGGTGAAGGCACTGGAGGAGTCCTGTCAGTTGCTTATGGGGGAGAAATCTTCGCTTGTTTCTGACAAGGCGGTCTTGATATCTCAGTTACAGAACACCACGGAGAATCTTGAGAAACTCGCCGAGAGAAATTCGTTCTTAGAGAACTCTCTTTTCGATGCGAATGTTGAGCTTGAAATGCTGAGGGTGAAATCTAAGAACTTGGAGGATTCTTGTAAGCTGCTGAATGACCAGAACTCTGTTCTTGTTACTGAGAAACAAACACTCACGGCTCAGTTGGAAACGACCCAGCAGAAGCTGGACGATTTGGGTAAAAGACACGCGGATTTGGAGCAAAGATTCACGGGTCTCGAGGAAGAGAGGGAGTCTACACTTAAGAGGGTTGAAGAATTACAGGGCTGCTTGGAAGTTGAAAAGCAAGAACACGATAGTTCGAACCAGTTGAATGGGAAGAAGATAGCTGATTTGGAGAGTCAGATTTGTGTGCTGCAGGAAGCAGGTCACCAAATGAGGCAAGAGTTTGAAGAAGAGCTCGATAAAGCTGTCAACGCGCAGTTCGATATCTTCATCCTGCGAAAGTGCATCCAGGAGCTGAAAGACAAGAATACCTCGTTGATGGGCTACTGTGAGAAGCTTCTCGAAGCATCTAGGTTGTCGGAGAAGCTTATATCCGAGTTAGAGCACGCGGGTCACGAGAAACAGGAGGGTTTGAGGGCATTGTCTGTTGAAGTCAAAGGATTGAGGAGAGGAATGTTCGAGTTGTTGGAGGCGATTCAATCTGATCATGCGGGTCTTGAATATAATAATGTGGGTTATGCTAATGACGACCAGAGAATTCTCCACTATATTCTCGGGAAGCTTGATGACATTAAAGCTTCATTATCCGAGGCCTTGGATGAGAACCAGGCCTTGGTTGTTGAGAAGTCGGTTCTCTTGGCCATACTTTGGCAACTAAAGAAAGATGTTGATGATCTAAACGCTGTGATCATAATCCTCAAGCAGGATATTGGGACCAGGAATGACCAAATAGTTGCTTTACAGAAGGAGATGCAGCAGCTTTGGGAAAACAATGAAGAATTGGTCCTCAAAGTCCGGGAGGGTAATCAGAAAGAAGCGGCGCTTCTTATTGAGATGGAAATCCTCCGGAAGAAACTCTTTGATTTGCAAGGGGCTTACGATGATTTACAAGAAGAAAAATGCAAAGTTGCTGAAGATCGAGATTCTTTGAGAAGGGCTTATGGAGTTTTACAGGAGGAGAAAGACGATCTAGAGCATGAGTGTTCTTGTATGGTTGAGGAAGCGGTTAGTCTTGATAATCTTTCTTTCGTCTTCAAAAATGTCATGTCTGAGAAAGCAAGACAGGTTCTAGAGTTGAGTGAAAATGTGGACCGGCTTGGCTATGACAACGGTCAACTTATGGAGAAAATGAGAACTACCGAGAGCAAGTTGGAAGAAATACTAGCCAAAAACATCGGTCTCGAGGCCTTATTGAAGGAGGCCGAGAATGAACTCAGCGAACTGAGAGCTGCAAATGACGAATTGAAGGTTGAGATGGCAAACGAAAAGGAAACATTGCGCGCGAAAGAAACGGAGCATATGAGAGAGTGCAAAGACCTTTACGACACAATTGAGAGTCTCGAGTCTCAAGTTTCAAAGATCAGCAAGGAATACGGGACTTTGAGCTCAGAACTTGAGAAGGGAAAAGATGCAGTTGAGCTTTGGGAGACTGTGGCATGTACATTCTTTGCTGAGCTCCAAAGCGCCTGTGTACGTGAAGCGATGATCAAGGAGAAGTTTTATGAGCTTATCAAGGAGTACGAGGTCATCGAGGAGGAAAGTCGGTCCAAGGGCGCAGATATTGTTCAGTTGCAAGAAAGAGTCGGGGTCTTGGAAGGTGAAAATTCTGAGATAAAGGCTCGCTTGGCTGCTGATTTCGCTGCCATTATGTCTCTAAGGGATTCAGTTGCTTCTCTCGAGAAGCATACTACTACGCACAGGAAGCTAGGCAAAACGGGTGATGAGGAGAATCAGGTACTGTATGATTTCTCAGTTTTTCCCCTTTTTTTGTGTGTGTCTTTGGATATTGACTTCACAGTATTTGTTCTTCAATCCTAACTATATCATTTGAAATCTGATAACCCGGTAAATTGTAACAAAAGTGGTCTCTAAGGTAGTGAAACAAAATGGCAACATGATGATGCAAAATTAAGGATTTTTATGGGAATTATTACGACTGCAAATACATAATTGCACATTTTGGTGGCAGAGAGGCTGAGAGCAGTGAAGTCAATCTTGCCTTATGGTTGTGCATATATTCAATTATTCATCCTTTTGAGTTCGGTTCCTTCTTTTGACAGCTATTTGTGTTTCTGAGATATGGAGTCCTTATGTGTTTGTTTTCAGTCTACCCGATTGATCATGCTGTGAATAATTCATCAGATCATTGATTGCAAATTACGATCTGGATTTACAGATGTCTTTTGTAATGTCCTCTGGTTTCAGAATGCACTATGTTTGAACTGATAATATGCATTGATACCCACATGAATATGCACTTTCATAAGAACAAAACAAATATGCACTTTCATGCTACACTATGTAGTAATTATTCGCTGAGCACACGACTGATTATCCATTTTAATGTAAATCCACAGGAAGTCACAACTGCCACTACCACCCAGTTGGGTGAACATGTTGACTTACACGACGTCCAGGGAAGAATCCGAGCGGTTGAAAAGGCGGTTATAGAACTGAAGAAGCGTTCAGAAGAGCAACACTCAAGCCTCCGCAATGACCTGGAGTTAGCCATGAGAAAGATCCTCAAGTTGAAATCCCCCAGCGGGTCCCGTCATGGAAGCAAGAGATTCAGCAAGCGGTTTGCACCGAACCTTGAGGAGGGCCCACAAATCCCCGAGGACGAGATCCTGATGAAGGACATTGTGCTGGACCGTGTCTCATCGGGCAATTTATCATCAGACGGTCTCATGAAGGGCAGGAGAAAAACTCCGTCCAATGATGATCAGGGATTTGAGTTTTGGGAGTCCATGGAAAAGCAAGGGGGACACGTCGACATTACTACAGTCAACAAGAGTGGAAGGGAGAACAGGAGCTCTCGGTCCTCTTCGGAACTGACTGTTGAGAAGGAGCTCCTGTTTGTGGATGACGGGGATTCTCAAAAACCCTATCATCATCGGGAAGAAGACGAGAGCAGGCGGAAGTTTCTAGAAAGGCTGGTGTCAGACGTCGAGAAACTGAACAGTCTGCAAGTGACAGTCCATGATCTGATGGACAGGGCCGAAAACAGCAGCGAATGTGAAAATGTCAGAGACCAGCTGGCGGAGAAGGAAAAGGCGATCCAGAGACTGATCGAGTTTGGCGGGAAACTTGTGAAAAAGGTCGAAAAGGCCCCGTCTTTTGATGACTCAGCGACATCTACAGCATCGATAACGACAGCAGATTCGGTGTCAGAAACCGGGAGCGGCAGGAGGAGGAGCTGCAAAGAACAGGCCAGGAGAATGTCAGAGAAGATCGGGCGGTTACAGCATGAAGTGCAGAAGATTCAGTTTGATCTTGTGATGAAACTCGACAACATCAACAACAAAAAGGGGAAGAAAGGTGGGACCCGGGTGCCAGAGTGGAACTCGCGGGTCCGACTCCGGGACTTCCTCTACGGACCGGCGTACCGGACCCCACCCAAGAGGCGGTTCAGGCCCCGGTTTTGTGGGTGTGTGAGGCCGCCTTCCACCTTGGACGATTGAGCGAGTTGTGGTAAATAAGTGTTTGTTAGGGGTTGGAATTGAACAGTCTTAGATGGGATTCATGTATTCATTTTAGGACAACTACTTGAGGAGAAATTACTAGTAGATAAGATAACTGAATGTGTTCCCTTGTTTGAATGGGAAATGAATCTGTGTACTGATTGATGACTTCATTTTCTGGCATTGCATGTTGTGGAGAGGAGAGTGCATTCTTATGATTCTTCCAGTTATAAACAAGAGGAAATAAAGAGGACAGTATTGTTTTTGTTTGATAAATTACATCTTAACCGGGGAAATATGCACGCAAATTACAGTAGTTTACTTCCATTGTTGGTTGGTAAAAGTTTCTCCTGTGTCTTCTCTAAGGTGATTGTTACTGTTATGCTTTGCCTGTTGCATCTTCTTGGAGCTGGGTGTATTTTGATTGTTGCTAAAATTTCTGGGTTTTTTTTTGTTTTGTTTTTTCCATTTTGTCCCGGAGTTGTACTCCTCGCCTCCTTGGTTCTTATGTTCTCTCCTTGAATCAAATCACGCAATGAAAAGTGTAAAGCGGAAAAGGAAAAGATGTCTAAAATATGGATCACATAGAAGACATATAGGAAGACATATTTATTGGTACCTTCCTGAGATTAAGCATTGGAGAAAATTACGACAACTTCGCTTTTAATACGGTAAATCTAACATCGTTTATGATACAACAACATAAGTCAATATGCTCATCCTTAGATTAAAGTTTCATTGTCATACCATGAAAGCTATGATTGCATGGCATTTTAGAAGCAGCTTTATTTTCAAAGATTACAGTTCTATTTTCTGTTTAATTGTGGCATTCCTGAATTTATTTCTGTTGTTGATAAGTTAAGATTAAACACTTGAAATCTGTGGAAGAATTCTGACTTTAGTGTGAGATGGAAATATGGTAGGACTACTGATAGGTAGTCAGCATACTTGAGTTGAGAACAGAGGAAGAACTACAGAAGTTCCAAGTCTATCTGATCACTAGACTTTGTTATTCTCATAATTATTACCAACACAATTGTATTTCTTTATTTACTTAATTGCAATAATGATGTGATAAATACTTTTCTTTTACAGATTTTTTTTTGTCCAACCCGGAAAAGACCTGGTCCCGATATAGATTTTTCGTCCAAATTTTCATATTGACTAAATATTCGGACATAATATATATATTTTTTCTATCATTCGAACCCGATTCTGACCCAAATTTAACTTCGTTCGAATCATCCGACCCAAATAAAAACTAGGTCTAGACATTGACCAAATTTTGATATTAACCGAATTTATCGATCCAAATATACATGGAACATTTTTGCCAACGCTACTCAAACCCAACAAAAAAAAAAATGGTGCATTTTCCCACCATTCTCCCAGACCTTAGACCTTAATCCAATAAAGCAATAAGGTCAGCCTGGCCTAAACATTGTTTACAATTGGAGGTTCTCCAGCTATTCTGCTTCTACTTCGTCCCAGTTTCCCTCTCTTTCTCCAGTTCGCTCGCCGGAAAATGCTCCTCCGTCGCCGGCGTCAGTGCTCCCCCTCTTTCTCTCACTAGATTTGCTATTTGTCCACAGTCGCCGGAAAATTGACTTCGAGCGGGAATTCAACCGGCGAAATCTGAGCTCCGGGAAGTTCGCAACCACGCAGTGCAAAGGTAGTACAAACAATGGATGTTAAGATGGAAGATGCCGTCGAAAACAAAGATGTAACTTTGCAGGAAATGGAGAAGAGCGAGAAATCGGCGTATGATACTCTGAAGGCGAGCAAGTCATCGGTGGAAGAGATTGTCGCCAAGATGCTTTCTATCAAGCAGGAAGATAAACCTAAATCTGAGCTCCGGGAGCTCGTCACTCAGATGTTCCTCAATTTTGTTTCTCTCCGCCAGGTTTAACTTTATCCTCTTGTGGAATTGTTAGGGTTTGGTTCGATTTCATTTTACTTTATTGAGTAAATTAGTTGGTATTGGTGATATGGGGCATAGGATTTGTAATGGTGTTTGATGTATACTTGTTGATAGAGTGTTGTTTATAAACGATATGCAGATACTATTCTTTTGTGTTTTGTTAGGGCTTCTGTCTGTCCTCTTGTGCTTGTGTTAGGGTTTGTTTCAATTTCAGCTTAGATTTTGTATCATGTTGATGTTGGGTAATTTCGATTCAGTTTATTAGTTAGATTTGATGATATGATTGCTTGCTGTTTGGTGTATGCTTGTTGACACAGTGTTGCTTATAAACGGTACGCAAATGTTGTCTTTTTGTGTTTTTTAGGGTTTCTCTCTATGCCCTTCTGCTATTGTTAGGGTTTTGATGTTGAGTAATCACTATTGAGTTGATAAGCTGGAGTTGATGATATGAAGCATAGGATTTGTAATGCTGTTTGATGTATATACTTGATCGTACTATGTTGTTTCTAAACTATATAGTAATGCTATCCTGTAATGCCTGAAGTACATAGTGGAAAATGATAGACTTAGAGTAGCTATTCATATTTCATAAAGGTAGTAAGATTGCTGCGAAAATGTTGTAGCCATTATTGTTGCAAGTTGAGAAAGTGGAGGGGTTTGATGCAGGCCAATCGAACGGTCTTGATTGAAGAAGATCGCGTGAAAGCTGAAACTGAACGAGCGAAAGCACCGGTTGACTCAACAACTTTGCAGCTGCATAATTTGATGTATGAGAAGAACCACTACCTCAAAGCTATAAAGGCATGCAAAGACTTCAAGTCAAAGTATCCTGACATTGAACTTGTTTCTGAGGAAAATTTTTTTAGTAAAGCACCTGCAGAGTTCAAAGAAATGGTTGAGTCAAATGATACTGCTCACAACTTAATGCTGAAGAGGCTTAACTATGAGCTTTTCCAGGTAATTGTTATGCAGCAATCAACATGTTCCCTAGTGCATGCTAACTAGATGATTGACCATAATTTAGAAATCATTGACATAATTGTGTGCATAGGTTGGGAGGCTTTTGTTTTATGCATTTTGTAATCTTAGCTGCGTGTATTGGGAAGCGTTGTTTTATTTGTCGAAGTAGATTATAGTATTACTTGCTTTCTACAGCGTGGAGCACTGGTTTTCTCTGGTGGATTATTGATGGCTAGAGAACAATCGTTGTTGTTGGTTCCCACACTAACTGACTGTGGAGATTTTGGTAGTTGTGGATTTGGGAATGTGTGTGTTTCAACTTTAGTACGAGTCACGGAGTCACCTGCATCTCCCCCCCCCCCCCTGACTGAGTACATTGTACGTAGGAAGCTGGTACGGATATTGAAATAGGAAAGGCTATAGATGTAGGTAGGTGATAATTAGCCAAGAAGCAAGGCACAGGTACTAAGGAAACAGATAACTACTGTTTAGGAGCATTGCTAGATGTGACAAGAGACTCGGGATAACAATTAGCCAGCTATCAGAAAGCCCACAGCATAAAAGAATACTGCATATCTACTGCCGGTACTTGACATTCCTCATCTGGTGGTGGTAGGCAGAGAGCTATAGATAGGTGGAGGTGCTATGAAGGGATAGAATCAGCAGAATGATGCTGGATAGGAGTGACAGCCCTCACAGGACCTTGAATGGGTGAAATTAGGGGCTTTTGGGTTTGAAAGAGGGTTTTTCAAAGGAACTTTATGAAAAATAAGGAATAATAAAAGAAACGGTAAATAAGGGATAAATTCTTAAAACTCACCCTAGAAGGCCTAACAGGTCCACCTAAGGTTAGTGAGAGTCTGAGAGATCCATGTCCGTTTGTCTCACTGTTATCTTTGGATGTTTCAGACTTCCAGTGGAACTTGAGCATGTGTCCCATCCCCTTCCTGGGAAGTATGTTGTCATGGCTATGGCCAAAATTTTTTGTGAGACTATTTACTATGCATGCTGTCTCATTCTGCACTACATGAGGTCATACAACCAACATTCAAGCTGCTGTCTGCTTGTATTTGAAGCAGTTTTTCCATATATTTGTACCCAATTTGTTTTCCGGAGAAGCAAAACACTTGATCTTTTCTGGAACTCATAGCTTGGCTGTATGCAAGATTGTGGAACTACCACTCTTGAAGTTGCTTACTATTATAGTTCTAAGTTTGTCTGTTTCAGAGAAAGTGTTTGTATAACCAGATTCTGCTTTAGTTGTCTAGTGAAGTAAGCCATTTGATTTTATGACAGGGATAAGACCTTCCTCACAGCAGTGCTTTCATTATGGCAATGACGAATCTAGGCCTTTGGATTAAGGGTGGCGAATATACTAGTATTACACTATTGGGAGATGTACAATATGCACTTTTATACTAAATTATATTAACCTCCCCCCCCCCCCCTTTTTTTTGGTTAAGGGTGTCCATGGCCACCTCCAACCCTAATGTAGGTCAGTCACTGCTTTATTGTGTTAGGTAGATCTGGCTGGAAAAGAGAGATGATATGATTAGGGATTGACAAGCTTATTGTTGTGTTAGGTAGATATGGTTGTGTTCGACATTAGTGTTTAGGTAGCGTAACTAGCGTTTTGACCAAGTTAAAACTCTAATTGGACAAATATTAGTGTTCGGTAACGGAGCGTTTAAGTAACCTTCTAATGTTTCAAGTAGTGTTTTCAGAAACGTTAATAAACTTAACGTTTAGCGTCTAATGTTTCAAGTAGTGTTTTCAGAGATATCGTTGAAAATTTTACCTTTGGAAATTATCTAAATCCTTTTATGTCAATTCACATTAACCAACTAACTCAACCATTGAATTAACCAAACACAATTTCCATTTGAGCAGCTATTGACTTTCCACTACCTAAACCGCCATCTTCTGCCTAAACCGCTATTTGCTATCTAAACCGCTAATTTTGCCGAACAAGGCCATAGTCTATGATACTTATCATGTTGTCTATAAATATTTTTGTCCTTTGATAATAGAACAGGTAGAGGAAGAATTTACTTTTGACTTGAACATAATATAGATATTGTTTATATTTGAGATGAGCCTTCAAGATTTACACCGCAACTGCTGATTTGATTTATTTAGAGAAAAGAACTTTGCAAGTTTCGTGAGAAACTGGAGCAGCAGAAGAAGAGCCTATTGGAGACGATTGCCAACAGAAAAAAGTTCTTGTCTAGTCTGCCCTCACATCTTAAAGCTTTGAAGAAAGCTTCCTTACCTGCTCAAAACCAACTAGGAGTTTTTCACACAAAGAAACTGAAGCAGCTGCATGCAGCAGAGTTGCTTCCTCCTCCATTGTACATTGTGTACTCTCAGTTCATGGCGCAAAAGGAAGCATTTGGTGAGAATATTGAACTGGAAGTTGTGGGGAGCTTGAAAGATGCTAATGTCTTTGCAAGGCAGCAAGCTTCTAAAGACAATGGTAAGTCTGGAATTCTCCTTTAATGTTTATGCGGACTGTATTGGGTTTCTGTCCTGAAATTTATGTGCCTTTACGAACTACTAGGTCCAAACATTTGATTTTGGTCAGAGGATGTTGCAATTCATGAGTCATGACTAATGCTAGACGTGATTTGCTATGAATTGAACTGGCTTACGTATGTGAATTGGGGTCTGAGTGGCGTTTCTTTTTTTTTTTTTGTGTGTGCAAAAGTGTTGTATCTAATTAATTGATTTGCACATGACACAACCCCCACCCCCCGCGAAAAAATCAGACTACTCAGTTTGATGCCAGTTTCCCCTCTTTTTTGTTTGCACAAAAGTGTTGTATCTAATTAATTTTAAGCTTTCAGAAATCAGTCTGTGTGTGACTATTGTTAGGAGTCGTATCTCTGGGGAAAAAGAAATGGCATGAAAGAATTTTCGATATAAAAAATATTACTTCTATACTTGGATATGCATCTAAATTTGAATTTCGTATTATTGCATGTGAATCCTCACAAAGTTTAGATTAATTTTGTTCCTCCCTATAGGCTACAAGCTGCCATAGAAATATTTGTATTAACTCCATTGCAACCATTGGATTTGCATGTTCCAGCGGAGGCATTCAAGCATGTGAATTTGTATTCAACTTATTTAGTGACTTGGAACTTGGAAGTAATCCCTTCGGTGCATGTGTACACGTCTCTCCGAAGTTGAATTAATTTGATATTTTCTGATGTACAGGTGTGTCTGCCCACCATGAGAATTCAAGAGTTGATGATGATGTACCTGATGAAGACGACGATGGCCAAAGGAGGAGAAAACGTCCAAGAAAGGTGCCATTCAAAGAGAATCCTGAGTTGACTGGAATATATCAAGCCCATCCTCTTAGAATTCTTCTCCACGTTTGTGATGAGGAGGCTTCTGACCCAAAGCCAGCCAGACTTATTTCTTTGAAGTTTGAGTACTTGTTCAAATTGAATGTTGTGTGCGTTGGAGTTGAAGGATCCAATGAGGGACCTGAAAATAACATCCTCTGCAATTTATTCCCTGATGATGATGGTGTTGAACTGCCTCACCAGGTGCAAACTTCTCAACCATGTGATTTGAAGCTATCTGATCCTTACAATATTATTTATGCGTATCGGCATGAGGATAAGCAAATGACAACTTATTTCCAAAAGTTCACCCTTTTTATTTGTACTTGTGTGTTCTTTCCCTGGTGTACAGTCTGCAAAGCTTTTGTTGGGTGATGGAGCTGTATTTGATGAAAAGAGGGTGACGCGTCCGTATAAGTGGGCCCAGCATTTGGCAGGCATTGATTTTTTGCCAGAGGTTTCCCCATTACTGAATGGAAGTGAGGCTACTAAGACTGAAAATGCCAAAGATGCTGTAGTTTCTGGTCTTTCAATCTATCGCCAGCAGAACCGAGTGGAAACAGTTATTCATAGGGTCAGATCAAGGAAGAAAGCTCAGCTTGCACTTGCGTGAGTTACTGCCCTGTATGATAAGGTCATCGCTTGTTAAGTTAGAATCATGAGGCTGCATAAGACAAAAGATGCTGTATTGTTGAGTTAGTTTTAAATCCCTTTATCTTTATTTACTTGGGCCAGCTTATTGTCGCTTTCGATGTATTTGGCTGCCAGCCTACAGATAGAATCTGGTATTGGTGTTTTCTTAATTTGCAGATCCCGTTCCATGAGATTTAATAAAGGTCTAGATTGCCCCTATTATGTCCTTCAATGTGGAGATCACTGTTTTTGAGCTTTAGAGTTCTTTGTCTGGCTTACAGGGAACAACTCGATCTGCTTATGAATCTTAAGTGGCCCCCTCTGAACTATGAAAGCGTACCGTGGGCCTTGCACAAACACCTGTGTTGTTTACATCGTTGGTCTGCTGTTAGGTCTTCTGCTAACCACAGTTCTTCACCTAGAGCTGACATGGAAAAAGGAAATGATTCTTCAGATGTTAGTGTGGCCGGGAAAGCTGCTATCTCTAAAGAAGATGCTGCAGTTGCAACTGAAGATGGGGAGCTTCCGTCCCTAGTTCCAGTGGCTGCAGTTGCATCTGATTACAAATCTACTTCTTCACTGATCTCAAAGAGCATTATTTCCCCTGCCAAGACGACTAGATCCCATAGCTTTGGGAGGCGTGATGATGAGACTGACTTTTTGTTGGATAGCGAAAGTGAATTAGACGACTTCTCGAAAACTGAAGGGGAGGTTGAAGTTGCTGCTGCAGAGGGTAGGTCATGGGTGGACTTTGGTTGTCAAGATTTTGTTCTTGGCTTAGTCAGGAAAAATGATGCAGAAGAGAGAAGTGTCGAGCTAGAAGCCAAGGTAAACTAATACTGGTTCTTCTTGTCCTTTCGAGTCTGCTAATTTATCCATTTTCTTACCAATTTGGTATTAATGCATGAGCTTGTGATGGCAGATTAAGATTAGCATGGAATATCCTGTCAGGCCGCCTCTTTTCGGTTTGAGCATACTATCTCCATCCTCTGGTGGAAACAGTGCATCCTTTAGCCAGTCTGATTGGTACAATGAACTTCGTGCGATGGAAGCTGAGGTAGGCAATAACATTCTTAACTATATTTGATTCTGTTGAATTCTGCAAGTCGGTTTGTCATCAACTTGTCATCCCTAAAGTATGGCGTTGTTGCTGCTTGTCAGAGTTTACTCTTTGTGATTGAGTGTGGATTGAGTAGAAACAGGCCTTGTGCTTGAGTTACAGTTAAAGACCCTGCCTGTGTTGTAGCTTCTGCTGGAGTGGTACCTTATGGAAATTGTCCTTTTTTGAAAAGATCGGCCTATTATTCGTGTGGAGAAACTTTAATTAGGATTGAGCTGTAAGCAGTAACAGGGATTACTTCTTGGGATGAAATATTGGTGGAAAAATAACTGTTTGTGCCTGCTGTTTCTTTCAAGGAATGCCCCCTCTTTTTTGTGCCCCTACAAAAAAGGGGGGGGGGGGGGGGAGTTTTCGGAACCAAATGGAAGATCCTTGCTTGATTAATTCCCTTTCTTCTCCTTGCGGTTTAACCAAAAGATGACGTATTGGCCTTAACACTTAGCCCTTTTCTCAGTGTTGATTAGAAGCAACACACGCTTTTGGTTTTCCCATTACTTTTCCTTTTCTTTAGGTGGGTTATTAGCCACTTTGCCCTACCCCTACCCAATCCAAATTTACTTATTCTTCCCATATTTTTTAACGCTCGACTTTGTAACTTTTACCTAAACTAACCCAACCAACCTTACTTCTCTAAATAACTGACCCCTGAATCTTAGCATAAAGGTTTCCCAGCACACTATACGACCTGAGCCTGGGTCTAAGCTTGCTTGGATCGTAAACTCACCTTGACATCCCAAGGATTTGAAAAACAGCAGGGGTGGATGAGAATCAGATTTTGATGATCTGGGGTGGTTAAGGTTTTCATTTTCCGGACCGTGAGTTTCAGTTAATAATTTCTCAAGCTGTGCTCCCTGTTGGACGATTTGTAGGTCAATCTTCACTTGGCAAAGATGCTACCTCTGGATCAAGTAAACTACACATTGTCTCATCAAGTGCACTGTCTGGCAATGCTGTTTGACCTCTACTTGAGCGATGCTTCTCAACCCTCAGAGAGCAGAAAGTGCACTTCTGTGATCGACGTCGGCTTGTGCAAGCCTGTAAGTGGCGCGCTTGTCTCGAGATCTTATAGAGGAAGAGACCGCCGTAAAATTGTGTCCTGGAAAGATATGGAATGTACTCCTGGGTATCCCGTCTGATACGGCAGTGGCGGATCTAGGTCTTCTGAGTAGGGGTGGCCAATACACTGATCGAATCTAGGTCTTCTGATTAGGGGTGGCCAATGCACTGATATATTCATCCGATATACATAAATTCTGTAATTTTTTTCCCAAATTATACCAAAATTTTTTTTTTACCGGTGGCCGTGGCCACCCCAGGCTATGCCTGGGATCCGCCCCTGGTACGGCTCATGGTTACCCGGAATGATTTTCGGTTGGTTTAGTCCAGAAAGTGGGTTGCTAGTTTTTCGACAAATTTGGTTTAATTTCGGCTCCAGAAAGGGGTTTGTGGGGATGTAGAGAGTTCCTGATTACTATTGACAGGGTATAGTCACTACATTTGAAGATCTGTTCTAGGTTTCTAGCGACATTGCTTATGTTACTCAGGCACACATTCGGCATCAAAATTTTCTGTTCTGAAGAAACTTTTCAGATTTTCTGTGGAATTGAAGTGTCAAGTGTTGCATCTGTGTTGATGGAGTCAAGGGTCCACGGGTGCGTAGTAAAAGAAAAAAAAACATCACTTAAAAGAACGGAACCTTAATATTATCAAGGTTTACTCAAAGCAAGTATGAATACTGCTAATAAACTATTTAGCAATCAGCTTTATTAAAGGTTCAAAAGATATTACTCATAGTTCTATTCGTAAAAATCAGAGTATAAAACTTTATGGTAAAATGATTTCTCACAAAATCTATTGAAAAAGTTTTATTCAAGTAGCTCACTAACCAATACATCATCTAAAATATACTATAACCGAAAAATAATTGAATCGACGAGCATATATTATTCATGGTTACTTGCAAACTACTAATAATTAATAATTATTACAAAAGTACTTGATACATACTATTATAAAAGTAATTGATAACCATTATTTTCAAATTGGTGATAAAATGAATAAATGGAATTTCAACAATTACTTTTTAAAAAACAAATAGCTTTATTAAACACAACGTTTCTAAACAGCCAATTCAAACAGCTCATATGAAGTTACAAACAACCAATTCAAACAGCTAATAGTAAACAGCTAACAGTTAGACCTGCCAATTCGGGCGAGTGGGTCGGGTTCAATACGGGCCAGTTTCGGGTTTATTTATGTTTCAAGTTTAAGAAATTCCGTCATAACCTTAAACTTTCGAGCATGTTCGGGTCAGTTTTAGGGTTGGGTAATATTCAAGTTTCGAGTTTATTTATGTTTCAAGTTTAGAAATTTTGGGCCTAACCTTAAACAGGTAATGGCGACAGTGGTTCCAGGACTCGACCTAGATCCGGTCAAACCCAACCCATTTAGGCGGGTCTGGGTCTGAAAAAATTGATGGGTCCGGATCCGGGTCTGGGCACAGACCCAATCCATGGACTTGTCAAAATTTAAACATATATATATATATATATATATATATATATTTAAAAAGGGTTTTTGGCTCAAAATAATCCGAAGTCGGAGGTCATTGGCTGAAAGTAATCCAAACTCACTTTTTGACTAGAAATAATCCAAACTTTTAACCTATTTACCGGACTAAACCGAAATTTATTTTTGACATCGGAATGCTGACTGGGCAGCCTGAGCACGTGCGTTTTTTTAATTGATTTTGATTTTGAATTTTTTTTAAGCTTATGTAAACCCCAACCACTTAAACTTATTATAATGACATGACAATGGATTAAAAATAAAAACACTTTACACATAATAAATTTAGTCTTCCAACCCCAAAAATTTAAACTATTAACAAACACTGGGTTTAAGTGAGTTGGGCTCTACATAAGTTTTTAAAAAATATAAAACCAAAATCAATTAAAGAAACACGTGGTCAAGCTGCCCAATCAGCATTCCGATGCCGTAAATCGATTTCGGTTTAGTTCGAGTAAATATGTTAAAAGTTTGGATTATTTTCAACCAAAAAGCGAGTTTGGATTATTTTCAGCCAATGACCTCCGACTTCGGATTATTTTGAGCCAAAAACCCTTTAAAAAATGAGGATAAGAGCTACTGTGATTTTATGATTTTTAATAATCATGAACTTTGTGTGTGTGATTTTTTGTTTTTTTTTGCATTTTAAGTTGTGTAGTTATATTGTTAGACACTTTTGTAATGTTTTTATTCGATATTTTGATGACTTTTGTATTGTTTTGATGTTGGACTTTGCTCATAACCTCATACTTTGACTTAAATGCTTTTATTGTGTTAAAAATAATTATATTTAAATAGAATAATTGTTATCATGTAGGCGTGCAAGTATAAAATTAGCCCAAAAAGTTATAAATCTAGCAAAAAAGTATATGAGAGAGATGGACTCATTAAAGATCCGTTAAGTACATGTGGACCCGCAGACCTACAAGGTCTGAGTCTGAGTTTTAGGGACCGATCGAGCCTCGGGTCAGATTTGGATCCGAAAAAATTTGACGGATCCAAGTTTGGATCCAGTAAAATCTGACCCATTGCCATCCCTACAAACATGGCTATATTTACCAGTTACCACCTTTAAAAAAAAAAGAAAAAATAAAAGAAATTGGAATGAGTTTATAGTGTATTGAGCCAATTGGGCCTTGGTTCGGCAAAGCCCCAAGGAGAAGCCCAAGAGAGGATGTCCAGACGCCTAATATAATGGCTGACCATATTAGGGTTTTGCTCATCTTCGCTCTTGCTGGAAGCTGCTGCTGTTGCCGCGATTTCAACGCCTCTTCTCAGCTTTCCTCCGCAGAGCTTTCTCAACAGCAGCCATGGTCATTTTCTCTCCCCTTCCTTGTTTTTGTTCTTGCTAAGTCACTTTAACCTAATACCAGTGGCGGGATTAATGTTGTTTTGTTTTGTTTATCTACAGATTATCCCAGAGAAGAACCGCAAGGAGATTTGCAAATACCTCTTCCAAGGTTCCTCCTTTTCCCCTTCAAAATCTGTTCTTTGTTTGGTTTTACAGCGGGTGAATATGGGTTTTGGTTTGTTTACTTTGTGGGTTGATTATTTGTTTCAATTTGTGTTTGTTCATGGATTCTTATGCTTGAAATTGGTGGGGTATTACCCTTTCCAGTGGATGTAATAACTATAGGTTTTGATCTAATGTAGGTGATTTAGATCGAATGTAGCAGCTTTATATAATCTAGTGGTATTGGAAGCATTATATGAACTTTCAGTGCTGTATACAATTAGAAACTGCTAAGTTTTTGATTTGGATAAGAGTTATGTTGGCATGAACTTATTGAGGGGTGACTTTTTGAAGGTTTTACGGGGTATCACTAGGGACAAGTAAGATCTATAATTAGTCACCATTGTATTCATAAAGGATATATGACTATTATTAGATCAATAGTGCATCTCTATTTCATGAATGCCACGACAACATGCTATAAGCTTTAATCCTGAATATCCCTATGTTAAAGTTCTAATTTTTGTCTGTCTTTGTTTGAATATAGATTCTTATTGTCATGATCCATGCCTTCTGCACAAGGAATTGTGAATTCATGTTTTATTTGGGGGTGGGTGTGTGTGTGTTAATTGTGTAATCAATCCACATTTCATAGGTGGAATACTTGAACGTAAGACTTTGAATCAATAATGAGGTGTTTGTTCTGTTTTGTTTGCTAGAGTAGATTGTTTGATTTGCAATGATATATTAACAGCAGCTATTGAATCTCTGCTTCAAATTAGAATGGAAACTAATTCATGGGTAGTTGTTTATTGATGTTGTGATTTCAGAGGGTGTTTGCTACGCTAAAAAGGACTACAACCTTGCGAAACATCCTGATATTGATGTCCCAAACCTGCAAGTGATTAAGCTTATGCAGAGCTTCAAGTCAAAGGAGTATGTGAGGGAGACCTTTGCATGGATGCACTACTACTGGTACTTGACTAATGACGGTATTGAGTTCTTGAGGACTTACCTCAACCTGCCGTCTGAGATTGTGCCCGCTACCTTGAAGAAGCAGGCCAAGCCCGCTGGCCGCCCCATGGGTGCTGGTGACCGCCCACGGTATTGATGACGTTACTCTTCGTTTTCATTCTTTTGTTCTAAGCTGCATTATGTCCTTTAGAGTTGTGTTTTTGGATAATGTGGTGAGGGATTTAGGGTATGTTCTACAGAGGGTAAGGTGAGATTTGGTAAAATAAGATTAAGTATAGGTAAATAGACAAGTTAAGTGTTTAAAAATATGGTGAAAAAGCGGGTAAATTTGGGTTGGATTAGGGACTGAGGCATTGAACCATGTAAAGAACCAACCCTAATTATGTGTATGCTTTTACAGTGGTCCACCCCGCTTTGACGGTGACAGGCCAAGATTCGGTGACCGTGATGGTTACCGTGGAGGTCCCCGTGGCCCACCTGGGGAATTCGGTGGTGAGAAGGGTGGAGCTCCTGCTGACTACCAGCCATCATTCAGTGTAAGTTTCTTAAAATCGTAATTGTTAACTTTAGAGTATGGAGTACTATGTAATTCTAGACGAGTTTCATCAATACCCACAATATGCTTTTTCTGTATAGGGGCCATGAGATTCTACATTTTTTATGTTTTCGTTTTAAAATGTTGAAGCTAAATCTGTTTTTGATTGATTACCTTCTCTGAATTGTGTTTTGGTCCACATACCTGACCATAGTGCTTCCTGCCTTCTGATTGCTTTTTATTCAGTCTGTTTCGTTGGACAAAAATATTTTTTCAAAACAAGGGAACCTTGGGCTTGCTCTGCATTTTTTATTATTTGGCTGATCAAGAAGCTTCTGTCACTTTTCAAAGATGACTTTCATGGATTGAGATTTGCAGGTCCATCGAATTCAATCCAATTTTGTAGTATCATAAGTGAAGCGACATGATGGAATCAATCAATTGGACCTGAATTTCTTTCATGTAGAATTCAATATTTCCAATAGCCTTCAAAGTTCTCTGATCGCTTCACTTCTTATTCTGCTCTTTCCATCTTTCTTTCTCTATTGTCCAATTTCATGGTGTAAAGTGTGTTTAAAGACAAATGATTGATTCCAAACTGACCCAAACCCAAATGTCTCGACCTGGCCTGGATTGATCTTTCACTTTTCGTGTTTTGTGAGGCAAGTTAGTTGGACTAAAGTAGCGGGTGCTGAAATTTGGTGTCAATAGTTTGTCTGCTTTGAATTTGTCCGAAAAACTGGGCATGGTCAAAGATTTTTCGTCCGAATTTTGACCTGGAACAATTTGAGTAATGTGGACTCGATATCTCTCCTTTTTCTTTTGTCTGAACAAAATTATTGATCTGTCCATAATAAAAGGCAACAGATCAATTTGTCGGCTGAATTTTGACAAAGGCCAATGTGACTAGGACCCTAATTTTTGCGAGTGCTAATCCACCTACCCGAACCCAAACATGACCCGGACCCTAGTGACCTTTTTATGAGGTACATTTATTTCTCTCGTGTTAGCATATTATATATGGATTGACTGGTTTTGTGAATTATCAGGGTGCGGGTAGAAGGCCAGGAGGCTTTGGACGTGGTGCCGGAGGTTATGGTGCTGGACCTGCTGCACCCGGTGCTGGCGGCGGCTTTGCTTAGAACAGTAGCGAACAATGTGTATTGGCTCTGATGTTCTATTATATCTTTCTAGTTGTTCTCCTACCTTCATTTAGCCAAAAAAGAAAATTGAGCGTTTTTTAGACCTTGTCTTTTGTTTTCTCTGTACCCCAGTAATTCATCTTTAGTGAGCAAACTGAAAAAGAGCTGGTAGTAGTAATTTTGACTATTGGCATTTTGTTTTGTCAAATGTGACACATTTTCTGCAACTGTTATTGCCTGCTGTTCTCTTGGTTTTTGCTTCAAAGCTTGATGGTGAATAAGTAGTTTGGCAAGTCTGTGGAAACCGAGTAGAAAATTACTGTACTTGGTGTGATCTTGGAACAGAGTGCTTGGATAAAACTGCCCTTAAACTTTCCAAAATGGGTAAAAATGTCACTGAATTCTCTTGGAACATCATCATGCCTTGCGGTCCCATGGATGTAGTATGAAAAGAGACTGCGACAGACTCTTCATCGAGCAGTGGCAAGAAGATAGGAGAATAATTTGAACGATAAATCCTTTTGCTGTTTTGTTTGCGGTTTTTTTTTGGGTGAATTTTATTTGTTTTGCTGTATTGCTGCTTGTATTGAACTTGTGTTGCAAAAACTTCTTGCCCTTTTGGGCTTTAAATAATCGAAAAAAAAAATAATTTACCCAGGACCTGTTGATCTTCGTATAGCTTGGAATTTTAAGGGGGATAGAATCCAGTAAGCTTTCTATTGTTGATGTTTGTGGAATCTGGTCATTATATGTATGATTCTACATACCAGGAAACATGATCTTAAATGCATAATGTATATAGAGATGTAGGCAACTCTATAGAGTCCTGGAGCATCCCTTTTCCTATCCTCAATTCTGACTCTCAATGGAACCTAAGGTTGTTTGTTTCTCATGACTTTGCCCGATTGTGAAGCAGACACTCACAATCTTTACGACTTTCCCACTTTGAAGATTCTCACCGAAAGAAATAAACGTATGTTAGTATTAATTTTAACATATGAATAATTTGGGTAGGTTGTACCAAGGAATAACCATCATATATTTGCCTTGATTGAATAAGAAAAAGAATGTTAATAGCCAAACTTCATGATTTTAGGAGATGAATTTGAAACTATAATTTCCTCTATTTCCTTTTGGATTTATGCCAGATAATATCAAAAAAGAAATCATCCAAATGTAGTTAAAAATTCTTATTCGAATTTTGACTTTCACTTAAAATCGCTACAGTTGTCAAGGTCCTTAAGCCTTTTGGTGTGCCAAGGATTTTGAAGGGTTATAGCTTCCAACACTTTAGTTTCATGGCAATATCCATACGTGCAGACATTCTTTCTCATTTTAGCATGCTCGTCTCATATTTCTTCACCAGGAGATTTTGAAACTTGCTCTTCATATCCAACTTTACTGCTATTGTTCCATTACGGCATGTGACCTACTATAAAAATACATAAATTGATTGGTCTAAAATGGAGCATATTAACAAGATCATTCACTTTAGGAATGAGACTGACAATCATATTTAACTGGTGAGGAATCAGGCACCCATTCAGGATAGATATAACAAGATGAACCCCATCATTACCCACTATATGCCAATATATCTGATAAAAAACAGAGCATTTATACTGGCATATCCAAGGGATTTCTTTTGAAAACTTTCCAAGGGAATACAATACTGCCATGCCATCCCTCAGAACCAGAGATAAAACCAACACTATGTGTCATACTCTAAAATGGCAAATACCCATTACACTGATAAAACATTCAGATAAAACTAACAAGAAAGAACTAATCTATGGAGCAGCAAAATTATCATCGACCCACTTAGGAGGAGGCTTGACAGAGATGTTACGATCAAGTGAAGTAGTGACATTAGTGGAGAAAGGGGAGCTAAACAGAGCTTGAACAGCACTCTTCACCTTATGCATCCTTCTTCGATGTCGGATTCGCCGTAAAATCACATCTTTGTCCGCCTTATTATCATTCATCTTCAAACAAACTTGGTTGCTCACGTAGTTTACTCCACTTGATCCTTCTTCTTCTTCTTCTTCTGGAATATTTTCCAAGGCTTCATCTTCGATTCTGACGTTGAGGGTTGTTACGAGCTCGTTTTTGGTGTTCATACGTGTGTTGTTGGAGGCCATGGGAGAAAGAGTTTGTAAGTTGTTCAAGTTTCAGAGTTGGGAAGTTGGGGGTTTAAATGGAGATGATAAGTATTAGGAAAAAGACAAGGGTTTTGTTCGGTAATATGCTATCTATCCACGAAGCTACCAACTGGGTATTGGTCGGTGTCATTTTGATTCTGTTTGCCTTCTCTTTTTCCCGGCCGTTTGATTCCTTGAGAACAGCGACAACCGACAGCATCAGGCTTTTTAATCTTTTTTTTTTCACAACTAGCTAAAACAGCCAGTGGAATTGCGGTGCGGTAAGTTGCGGTGAGTTGCGGTAAGTTATGGTGCGGTAGTTGGCAATCTTTGGAATTTTAATAGAAAGGTAAATAATAAATTGCGGTAAATTGCGCTGAGTTGCGGTAGATTGCGGTAGGTTGCGGTAAATTGCGGTACTGCATAAAAAAACGGTGCCTTAGAGTGAGTAAACATTTGGGTTCGAGTAAATTTGTAGCCGTTACATTTGGTCAATGAATAAATTTGGATGAGAAATTGATGTCTAGATGGAATTGAAAAAGGTGCCGTTTTACATATGATTTTTTTGTCAATTCAAGTCACATCCAGTTTCGAGCCTAATCCTGATTTTAATAATAGGGTTTTATTTAGTTTAAGGTCATGTTGTTTAAGTTAGTAAGTTAAATTTAATTTAACTGGACCTTACCTTATCCAATTCCCATCAAACCAAACTCAAAATTTAATAAAAAAGAAATTAAAATAATACTACTATTTTAATAATTAAACTATTTCACCTTTTTCAACACTTACAATTTTTTCATTTATTTTCCCCAAAACATTCAAATTTTATTAATAAAGTATTTTCACTCAACAACTAATTTAACTCAAACAAATATTTAACCTTTTCTTTTCTTTTTTTACCCTACCAATCCTAATTCAACACAACCACTTTAAAGAACATGGTCTAACTTCTTCTACAAGTCCTTTATGTACTGTAAATCAAAAATATCAAACATCAGAGAAACACGTGCTCTAGCCATTAAGGTCAACTGGTCAAGAGTCTACAAAAAGAAACTCCACTGTTTTATTTTCTTTTTTAAATAAACTATGGCATATTTTATTACTCAAGCCACCCGATTTTGTTAAGCATTGGCAAGAAAGCTTAGGCCCCATTCTTTTATATAGTACCGTAAGTTATCGCAAGTCACTATAATTCACCACAATGTATCACAACTTAACATTTACCTTTCTAATAAATTTCAAAAAGTTTTATATAAATTTATTATTTTCACCACAACTTACCACAACTAACCGCAATTTATCGCAATCTACCACACATAAGTTATTACCGCATCGCAGCGACACCGTAAAAAAAATGGGGCCAATAAGGTTAGCCGTACAAGATTACTTTTCCTCTTCTCATTTTCCTGCTCTGTCTCTCTTGTATTTCTTCAATAACTTCAATGGTGATTCTCATATAACAGCCTCATCTATTTCTCTGCTCTGCTTCTCGGTGGGGTTTATGCATGTCTAGTTAGGCACTGTTTTTTTTGTGTAGTGTAGTGGAGTACTACAATTTACCATATTACTCAATATTCGTATACATTTTACCATCCGTACCACACTTTACCAAGATCATCATTTTTTCTATCTTCTTATTTTGTTTATGTTAGAGTATAACATTATCATTGAACCTACAACTGTTAGCTTAACATTTTGGTTCAGATAATTCCACATGACATCAGAGCCAAATTTGAGCAAGAACTCTTAGGTTCGAATCTCAACACTCCCATATTCATTTGCACAAGGTGGAGGAGACTTTTGCAGCATCCGCGCTTCAAGCCCAAATGATATTCGTGTGGTGGGGTGTATTAGAGTATAAAACTATTGTTGGGCCTATAACTATTAGTTTAAACTTTTAGTTGAGTTGGTTCTATAGTCTACTTTCCACATTCTTTCTCTTCATCTACCACATCAATCACACTTTCAACAAATTTCACTCTATTATTTCACATCTCACCGCACTTTCCAAAATTTTATTACTCCTCACTATTTTCACATCTTACCAATCACATAAAAAAATATGACCTTAATTTGACCAACAAAAACCCCAATCACATGCCCTGCCTTCATTACCAATGCCTCGAGTTCACCGCTGTTACCAGAAGAAAGTGCCCACTTTTAATATAAAAGTGGAAATTACGGAGGTTTCAAAAGTTGAGCTTTCAATTGTATTGCTATTACCATTTGGGATGTATTTTACAACTTCAAGATATATATAGATATATCTATTATATATTTTCTTGATTTAACACTTTGTTGTTTTGATTTATATATGCAATTGCAAGTTACAGTTCGGTCACTATTCGACAAAATTATTTTCATGATATTATATATATGTGGACCCCCTCCCTCTCTATATATCTATATGTTATATATATATTCTTGATTTAACACCTTTGTTGTTTTGATTCATATACGCAATTGCAAGTTACAGTTCGGTCACTATTCGATAAAATTATTTTCAAAATATATATAATGTAATAGGTAACCATGATATAAGTCTTGTCTCAAACAATTTTTTAAGTGTCTTACCTTTTAACAAAGTAGTATTAATTATGATTTTTGACTCTAATTTTTTTAAATAGTAAGTATTAATTATATAAGAATTTTTTGATTTATTGGCTATACCAATGAATACAAAGAATACCCTAATCGAATCAACCTCATCCTTTAGACATATTTTAAGCACTTTTTTGAAATATAAAAAAATAATAGTTAAAAGTATAACTGTATGAAATTTATATATAATAGGAAAATTGGATTTAAACAATCTAAACTTTGAGCCATAGTAAACTAAATAATCTAAATTTTAATTAGATTTGGTTCTAAATAATCTAAACTTTGTCCCCTTAGATTCTAGTAGCACGCCAACGAATTAAGTTGAACTTAACTCGATGTCAGGATGACAATAGTAAGCTGACATGGCACAGCTAAAAAGCTAGGCACGTGCCTTGTCACATTTGTCATGCGAGTTAAGTTAAACTAAACTTAACTCGCCACATTAGAATCCATCGAAAGTTCATATTATTTAGAACTAAATCTAAACTTCATATTATTTAATCTACTATGGCCCAAAGTTCAGATTATTTAAATTCAATTTTCCTATACTATTATAGCTATAGGATTCAATCATATTATTTTACTTCGATTTAATAAATGATAATAAACTTTTATTAATAAGACAAGACACTTAAAAAATATGTTACCCCATGACTCGTATCATTATCGAATATGCCATTGCAAATTACAGTTTGGCCACTATTCTACAAAGTTATTTTGATGATACCAGTCGACGTAATTTCCAAGGGTTAATAGTTCATCTCCTATTCTCCTGGTAAGTTCTATATATATGGAGTTATGCACCCTAGCTACCAAAAACTTACTTGATTAACAATCACCTATATCAAAATGCCTTCATTTGAGTTTACCTTCCCTCTAATGCTCCTCCTCCTCCCACTCCTTTTGTTACTTTTCAGGGCCCGGGCTCGAAGGTCGAACCCAGGCCTCTCGCCAGGCCCGTGGCCGCTCCCAATTATTGGGAGCCTCCACATGTTGGGCCGGAGGCCGCACCGGGCCTTGGCAAAGCTAGCCCAAAAGCACGGCCCGATCATGTCCCTCCGCCTGGGCCACGTGCGCACCGTCGTGGCCTCCTCGGCTGAGGCGGCGGAGGCCTTCCTGAAGCAGCACGACGCCGTCTTCGCCAGCCGCCCGACATTACAAATGGGGGCCCACATGGGGTACGGAGGCAAGGACGTGGCTTTCGCCCCGTACGGAGACTACTGGCAGCGCGTGAAGAAGCTGATGCTGTCGCGCCTCCTGAGCCCCGCCAAGGTGGCCGGGTTCGAGGGGCTGAGGAGGGCTGAGCTCGGGGCGGCTGTGCGGCGGCTGAGGGACGCCGCGGAGGCGCGTGAGGTGGTGGACGTAGGGGAGAGAGTGGGGGACTTGATTGAGGAGATGGTGTTTAAGATGGTGATTGGGAAAGGGAGGGAGAAGAAGCAGTGCGAAAAGTATGACTTCAGAGGAGCCCTGGAAGAGGTTATGGCTTTGGCTGGAGCCTTTAACTTGGCTGATTATATTCCTTGGCTTGCTTCTCTCGACTTACCGGTATATTTAACAATATATTATTAAGGGAAATTAGAAAAACATAATCTATATTTTGGGGTGTCAGAAAAAATAATTTCAACTTATAATTTTGTCATGGATGAATTCAAATTTACTTATTATTATTTTTAGCATCCACCGCCTAATTAAAATCATCTGGAAAGTGTCATGGTGGTGTCGATATTATACGCGAAATATACTTTTAACTTTTTTTTGACCTACGAAAAGTTTCACGTATGTTGGAATATTTCAAGAGTTGGGAGGATAAGGAAATTCATTATATAAGTTAAGTGTTGGTCGAGAAGGTAAAAGAATGAGAGCTTAGGAGCTAAAATTGGACCAACACGGACCGTGTCAGGTTGGACATGGGTCGTGTCGGCGTCCATAGGCTCAAGTAAAGAAAACATAGGCCAACACGGACCATGTCAGCTGGGCACTGGTCGTGTTGAGCCCACCACGATCTGTGTTAGATCGATCAACACGGTCCGTGGTGATGCCCAGCTACGTGAGAATGTGAGATTTGAATTTCCTTGATTTTAGCCTCGATTATTAACACATGAAGAAATTTTTGTGGTTGAATGTTGACTGAATTAATTAGTCAATATTGACCCCCTAAACCAAGTTGCAATCCCTTGGATCATGCTCATGAATAATGAGATTTTTGAGGCAACTTTGAATCTTTGATGCATTATTCTACTATAAAAAGAGGATGAATTCTTTCATCCAAGACACACCTCGTCTCATCTTCTTCAAGTTCCTATAAAGCTTCAACATACTGCTTGAGGTGTTGACTGCAACAACATTTTTTAAGAGTTCTTGAGAAACCTCGTTTTTCTTTTACTCACAAGAAGCTATGTTTTAGCTTTGAGTATATTCAGTATTCACGGTCTTGTGAATAAGTATTAACGGAAGACGAGTTTTGACCCTCGACTTCTAGTATCCAAGTGATATCTCATTTTGTTTGTGAATGTGTTTCCTCAAAATTTCCAACAACGTATAATATTTGCCACCACTTTATCACTTTTCGGACGAATTTAATTAGATGTTGGATGCTAAAAATAATAAGGTTAAAGTTCAGCTCATCTATGAAAAAGTTTTAAGTTCGGATTATTTTTTGCCAATATGCCAATGTATGAATTATTTTTTTTCCAAATTTCCTATTATTAATATCGAAAATTATATGAATGATGGGACATGTCACCTCTTAAATGTCTTTTTTTTAATAAACTTTATATATTTAAATATTAATTTGAGCATATGAAATTAACATAAAAAAAGAAACAGAAGCATACCACTTTGAGTAGAAAATTGACGCAGGACAAGACAGTTGAGAAGAAAGACACAAGGTTTCTACCTACTAATTAAAATAACACTGTTTTGTGTTTTTTATTTGACTTTTTAACCAATTTTTTCCATTTCATATTATTTTTCATTTTATAATTCAAATAATATATCAATTATAATTTTTTTATTTTGCCATTAACATTCATTGAATCAACCTTAACTTTTGATTTTAATTAAGTATATTTATTCAAATTTCTAACTAAGTACCATATTAATTTTTATGATGTTTTTCCCCACCACCTCCTAAAAATAAATTTTCATTTTTCATTCATTTGCATTCCTGAAAATGAAAAAAGGTGAATAAAAAATAAAAATGGTGAAATAAAAAGAAAACTTGATGAAAAAGAATTACTTAATAAGTTTAAATTTTAAATTAATAATTTATATTTTATTGGAATAGTAAAGTGATATTTTATATAAAAAAAGTTAGTTAAAGTGATAAATAATATGAGAATGGGGGAGTATTATTAATATCAAAAATTATGTGAGTTTTGTGTGAAGCTACCTCTTTAAGTATCTTCTCTTGATATAAAATTTATATATTTTAATATTAAATTTAAAAATCAATATGATTGACTTTTATAAATATAATACTATATATAAATTATGTAAAGTTAAATTTTTACCCATAATTTTTAAAATTTACAAAAAAATGGTTTAAAGTATATCTATTGGATGTGATTCATTCAATTAGGGTATCATTTGTAATTGTTGGTATAACCAATACAGTTTAAGTGTTTTATAATTGATAATTTGTAATATTTATCAAAAAATTGGTGTGAAAAACTATAATAAGTGTTAATTTCATCAGCAAACAAGACACATCAACTATGCTTCTCCCGATATTAGTATAATTGTCCATGTTAACATAGGCAATCATAAATTATCAATATTCAATGAACGTAATTTTATCGTTTGCTTGCACAAGTCTTAGTTTATGTGTGTTTTAATAAATGAAAAAAAATAATAAGATGACTCTAAAATTTATAAATGGTATCATATTTAAACAACTTAATTATATCTTTTTTAAAGAAAAATTTAACGTGTAATAATATTTTATATACAATTGTAAATCGACCCGTATCGAACCCGCCCGAAAGTTTAAGGTTAGGGCCAGAATTTTCAAACATAAAATATAAATAAACCCGAAACCGGCTCGTACCGAATTCGACCCGCCACCCTAATTGACAGGTAATAAGTAATAGGGATGACAATGAATTGGAGGCGGATCACAGGGGTGCCATCAACCTCCAAATCCAATTAATTAATTAGACGGGTAGAACTTCACCTCCAATGGTAAGATATTGATAACACTTGTATTTTCAGGGATTAATGCGTCAGATAAAAGGTGTACGAAAAATTACAGATGAAATATTTAATGACATTATTGAAGACCACCTAAAAGAAGAAGATTTTGGGAAAAATAGGGACATTACTGGTTTGTTGCTATCTCTCATGCACAGCCCTACAGATGAAGCCTCCCCCTCATTTGGGCAAGACAATGTCAAGGCCCTAATGTTCGACATGTTTGTCGGTAGCATTGAAACCATGGTCGTTGTTGTAACGTGGACGCTCTCTGCGCTACTTAAGCACCCACGGACAATGAAACTTGTCCAAGCCGAGGTTGATGACGTTGTCGGAAGGGACCGAATGGTGGAGGAATCACATTTGTCTAAGTTAAATTATTTAGATATGGTGATGAAGGAGACTTTTAGGTTGTACCCTCCAGGGCCATTATTTATACCCCACGAGTCCATAGAGGATACTATTGTAAAGGGATTCATGATACCCAAAAAATCACGTGTTATTATCAACATGTGGGCAATCGGGCACGATTCAAATGTGTGGTCAGAAAATGTCGAGCAATTTTACCCAGAGAGATTTATGAATAAGGATATAGACATTCGAGGGCAACATTTTCAATTAATCCCATTCGGAGCAGGACGAAGAATGTGCCCCAGGTTGCAATTGGCTTTGACTACTACTAAGCTAGTTATAGCTCACTTGGTACACTGTTTTGATTGGGAGCTCCCTAATGGAATGCGACCTGAAGAGATAGACATGACGGAGAATTTCGGGTCAACAATGCCAAGAGCTGATAAATTGTTGGCAACACCTTATTATCGCTTACAAGTTAATTAGTCATTAATTTGAATTTATATAAGTTGTTGTTATATAAGCTGTTGTTTCTTCTGATAGTTATATTCCATCTTTCAGCTACATAAGTTGTTGTTGCTATCTTTGTTAAAACAAGAATAAAAAAAATACGCCATTTCTTCTCTGTATTTGTTGTGAAGTTATCATTGTATCAGAGCACTGCTCAACGTTATGGTTCCAATACCAGTAACTTCAACACTACTCCCATTCGGTAAATTGATACGTGGCATTGAAGAGCTAAGACAAGCATCTTGAAGCATTTCTACATTACTACACATATGTCCTTTTGTAGTTCCTCTTGTTGAAGCATGCCACACACCGAGTCTACTGAAAGAAGCGGCTGCATAAGAAGTATTTGACTTCTTTGATGGCTAAATTCTTCACTTAATCCATTGAGAAACTGAAAAAGTTTTTGATCTTCTTGTTGCTTGGTTAAAGCCTTCACAAAGACTGTCACGTCATCGGCAACCGTAGTAATTTTTGGTAAATCACACATTGCATCCAACTCTTCCCATATTCCTCTAATCTCTGTGTAATATTCATTCACGGTGCCAATTTGTTTAATATCATACAACTCTTTACTCAGCTGGTATATATTCCTCTAATCTCTGTGTAATATTTATTCACGGGTCCGTTGAAATATTTTTTGAGGCTGGAAGTTGCAAGGTCAGACCATGGGTTGTTCATTTGTCAAAAGAAATATATTTCTGATATTGTCAAGGAGCTTGACATGTCATATAAACGCCTCTCTACAATTCTTCTACTTCTCTCTTTTATTCTATTTAGATATTAACTAGTATTAAACCCGTGCTATGCACACATATAGTAAATGTCTAATATTTAAAAAGATGATTATAATATAAATGTATATAAAAATTATAATGGAAACTCATATGTAAATAGTATAATACATATTTATTCGCAATAAGTGTAACAATACTCGTGATTCACATGTGTATTAAAAAGTAAAAATTTATTAATAAAAAAACAACAACAATATAAATATTCATAGAGATTATATAGTTAAAATACATAAATAATATCATTAGATATGAGTTAACATACAATCTATGTACAAATTTTGAAGGAGAAAGGCAAAAATAATATCATCACGTAAAAGAATGATATAATAAAATATTTCAATGAAAATTATATGCTACGAATGTTGAATAACATAACGCCAATGATAAATCTTGCCATACTTCTTGCACCTGCAATTAAAATTTATCATTTATTCCGTTATACCATTACATGAAACAAATTATGTAGATTGAATTTAATGTGTGAAAGTTATATATCTCTTTGTGAAACCCTTTTTCCTCCCAATCTTGAGCCAATTACCATACTAATGTCCGGAATAAACAAATCTTAAATGAGTTGAAGTGCTTAATGTTCAAAAATTCATCAAATGATAATAGAGAATTTGCTTCAAATACTAAAAGAGAATTTATAGTAACAAACTCAAGGCTATGACATAATACAGTAATACCATTGCTATCTTCAGGTAAGTAATAATATATCCTACAACATGGGTTGAAAACACGAATTTGCGAACCATAAAAGCATATATACCCACTATCAAAATGCATGAGACATATATGAATCAACACCCATAAAGTAACAAATTAAAAGAAAATCGCGTAAAAAAACTAAGAAGAAAACAAAAATAAAACTACGTGTAAGCACCAAAATCTTACGAAATTCTGTTTGTCAAAACCCATTCAAAACACCACTGATGCTTGACATTTTATTAAATTGGACCAATTGCCTTCAAGATCAACCAACAAAATGGAAGTGGTTTACGACTTTAATTTCAACACTTATAATTTGAGAGTTGTATTAGGGAAGTCGTTATCCTCGCCCTTACCGAACCCCATCGTGTCATCATGCAATGATGATCCAGAATGCGCATAAGCACCGACAATTTGATGATGATGAATTTATATTTCATGGATTGTCGTTAATGGTCACCAACAGGAATGAGAGGGATGGTTTTCGAACTGACTTTTCGGCGAGTCTGAAAAGAGGAGTGAAACAAAGAGGGGCGTGAAAAGACAGAGTTGGGAAGATGACTCTAAAACTACCTAGAAGCTTATCTTTGTTGATGGGGATAAATAATATAAAGAGTAATAATTGAAAAAAAATCAAATATTGAAGGTGGTTATAACCACAAAAATCAAGCGATAATAAAATCAAATATTAAAGGTGATTACAAGTGCAAAGGTTTAGAGTTTGATTTTGGGTAAAATTATAATGTATTTTTTATTTGGGGAGGAAAAGTGGTTACTGATTTTTATTTCTCTAAATTCTGATTGGCTAAAAAAATTAAAATTATTCTCACACAACTCACGATTTCAAAATTTAAAAATATTAATTTTATATATTAATATATTATTATTATTGTCATTATTATTATTATTATTACTTCATAAGTAAAGTAATAAACATCTTGCATTTCACTTAAATCAATCATAAAGTTAAATGTAAGTATGTTTAAATCATTATAAAAGTATGTTTATTTTCATAAATACAACATATAAATAATATAAAAATAATTATTTATTTTCATAAATACAGAAATATGCATAAAATGTGCATTTTCTACTATAATTGAAAAAATTAGGTTATTATTTATATTTTTTTACCTATCTAATAACTGTTACACTCTTATAATTGATTAATATATATAATTTATTGAGAAAATATTATTAAAAGTTATAAAAAAGTGAAATATGAACAATTCAAAATGATTATATTAACCACTTAAGTCAAGACTTGTATCATTGTCCATTTCATAATTACGTAGCCATAGAGACGTGAAGTGCTGGGCATGCCATTGCAATGCTGCTGGGCTTCATACACTCCGTGTATGCACTCTCCGTGTACCAATATCATATATTCATATATGCTGGCCAAATTACTATTTATTAGTATATAAATTCTAATTAAACACGTTATTAAGTTAAGTTGTATATATTTAATTGGTTACTGTAATTCATCATGGTCTGATTCGAAAATGTCAATTTGAATTAACCAATAATTACTCCATGCGAATTGCATGAAAGCACTAGGAAACTAAATAATCTACGCCTCTCATCTTAAACAAATGTGGTTCTTGATTACCCCACTTTGCTTTTATAATATATATATATATATATTCTTGATTTAACACCTTTGTCGTTTGCTTTATGTGGAGTAATACGCATTCTTGATTTAACACCTTCGTCGTGTTGATGATGTACAGTGATATTCAATTGCAAGCTAACACTTCGGTTCGAATGATGGTGGGGCCTGACCCGAACAAGACCCGGTCGATTACGACTCATTTAGGTGAGTCCGGGTCTAAAATTTTGGCAGTTGTATTCTTAATTAGAGTTGTGTAGTGCGATGGTCATAAACTTTGTACTTTTTTTTTTTGCATTTTAAGTTCTGTAGTTGTATTTTTAGAGTTGACGTCTTGATAAATTTTATAATGTTTTTATGATGGACTTCGCTTGTAATCTTGTATGTTGAATTAAATGTTTTTCTTGTTTTGAAAATAGGTGTATTTAAACAGAATAGTTATTATTATACAAGTTTGTACGTATAAAAATAACTCAAAAAATTAATAAATCTAGTAAAAAATACATAAGTATGTAAGACCCATTAAAAACCCGTTACAAACTTTTGGACCCAGTTGTTTGGTCTAGGTCATGTTTTTGGGACCCACCTAGTTGATAGGTCTGAATCCAGATCCAGTTAGACCCTATCCGTTGGCATCCCTATAGTTGGGTCACTATTGAACCAAATTATTTTCATGATACCTTTCTCCCTATATTTTCCAAGGGTGAATAGTTCATCTCCTGGCTAGTTCTATATATATGGAGTTATGCACGTACCCTAGCTAGCAAAATCTTACTTGATTAACATTCACTTATACCAAAATGCCTTCATTTGAGTTTACTCTCCCTCTAATGCTCCTCTTCCTCCTCCCGCTCCTCTTGTCACTTTTCATGGCTCGGGCTCGCAAGTCGGTCCTGGGCCTTCCGCCGGGCCCATGGCCGCTCCCAATAATAGGAAACCTCCACATGTTGGGCCAGAGGCCGCACCGGGACCTGGCAAAGCTGGCCCAAAAGCACGGCCCGATCATGTCCCTCTGCCTGGGCCACGTGCGCACCGTCGTGGCATCATCGGCTGAGGCAGCGGAGGCCTTCCTGAAGCAGCACGACGCGGTCTTCGCCAGCCGCCCGACGTTGCAACTGTGGGACCACATGTCTTACGGAGGCAAGGACATGGCGTTAGCCCCGTACGGAGACTACTGGCGGCGAGTGAGGAAGGTGGTGGTGTCCCGCCTCCTGGGCCCCACCAGGGTGGCCGGGTTCGAGGGGCTGAGGAGGGCTGAGGTCGGGGCGGCCATGCGGCGGCTGAGGGAGGCTGCGGTGGCGCGTGAGGTGGTGGACGTAGGGGAGAGAGTGGGGGATTTGATTGAGGAATTGGTGTTTAAGATGGTGATTGGGAAGGGGAGGGAGGAGCATTGCGAAAAGTATGATTTCAGGGGAATGCTGGAAGAGAGTACGGCTTTGGTTGGAGCCTTCAACTTGGCTGATTGTATTCCTTGGCTTGCTCCTCTTGACTTGCAGGTATGTTTAATCATATATTTGTTAAGGGAAATTGGAAAAACATCATCCATCTTTGGGGTATTAGAAAACATAATTTCGAATTTGCAACTTTGGCATCTATCAACTAAACTTTAATCATTATTATTTTTAGCATTCAGCACCTAATTAAATTTATTCGAAAAGTGTCGTGGTGATATCAATATTATACGGGAAGCATACTTTTAACTTTTTTGAGGTACGAAAAGTGCCACGTATGTTAAAATATTTCAAGAGTTAAGAGGATTAGGAAATTCATTATATAAGTTAAGTGTTGATCGGGAAGGGAAAAAAAAGAAGAGCTTAGAAGCTGAAACTGGACAACCATGGACCGTGTCAGGTTGGACACAGGTCATGTTTGTGTCTAGAGGCTCAAGTAAAGAAAACACAGGTAAATACAGACCGTTTTAGCTTGGCACGGGTCGTGTTGAGGCCACCACGATTCGTGTTCGATTTATACGGTCCGTGGTGATCATGTCTAGCTGTGTGAGATTTGAACTTCCTTGATTTTAGCCTCGATAATTAACACATGGGGATATTATTGTGGTTGAATATTGATTGAATTAATTAGTCAATATTGACCCTACCCCAAATTATGTTGCAATCCTTTGGATCATGCTAATGAATTATGAGATTTTTGAGGCCGCTTTGATGTATTATTCCACTACAAAAGGGGGATGAATTCATTCATCCAAGACACACCTCTTCTCTTCTTCTTTAAGTTCCTAGAGAGTTTCAACATATTTTTTAATGTGTTGACTACATCAACATTCTTTGAAAGTTCTTGAGAAACTTTAATATTACTCACAAGAAACTAGGTTTTATCATTGAGTCTATTCAGGGTCTTGTGAATAAGTCTTAAGGGGAGACAAGTTTTGATCATCGACTTTTAACTACCCAAGTGATCTCTCATCTTCTGTGTGTTTATTAAATCAACCTCAAATTTTAATTTTAATTAAGTATAATTAATCATTTTTCTAACTAAGTACTACCTCCATCCTTAAATGAGTGTCAAATTTTCTAACTACCTTGTCCCTTTTTATTTGTCTATTTTACAATTCCAATAATTAAAATACCCATGTTACCCTTATTAATGAGACGTTGGAAGTCTAAAGAGAACTTGAGAAGTGAAAAGTTTATACTAAGGCTGTGTTCGGCAGTAGCGTTTGGGGTAGCGTTTAGCGTTTTGACCAAGTCAAAACTCTAATCGCGTAAATATTAGTGTTCGGTAAACTAGCGTTTTGAGGAGCGTTTAGCGTTTTGAGGAGCGTTTTGTGAAACGCTAATAAAGTTAACGTTTAGCGTTTGGGGTATAGCGTTTCATATTTTTCGGTCAAAAAATACCCTTTGAAAATTTTATCTTTAAAAATTATTCATATCCTTTTATGTCAATTCACATAAATCTGTTAATTAATCCGCTAAATTTACCGAACACAATTTTCATTTGAACAGTCATCCGCTATCTGCTACTTAAACCGCTATCCGCTGCTTAAACCGCTATCCGCTACATAAACCTCTATCTGCTACCTAAACCGCTAATTTTGCCGAACAGGGCCTAAGACCCTGTTCTTTTATGCGGCTGGCAATCTGCAGTGTTACAACCCACAACATTTTGCCACAACTCACCACAACATACCATTCCACCACAATTCACCACAACCTACCACAACTCACTTTTTCCAATTACTTTTTCACAATTACCAATACAATATATATATATATATATATATATATATATATATATATATATACAAAAAACCCACCACAATTTTTTCATTATTACCAATATAATATTTCAACTCACTTTTTCCAATTACTTTTTTACAATTACCAATACAATATATATATATATATATATATATATATATATATACAAAAAAAACCCACCACAATTCTACTATACCCGCCACAATTTCACCATACCGTACCGCGCCATACCGCAGCCCACCGCATAAAAGAACAGAGCCTAAGTCAAAAGGGTATATTTGTCAAAATGTAATTTTTTTGCTCAATTTCCTAGAAACATTGGATTTATAAAGTTAGTTATAGTACCATATAAATTTTTGTGATTTTTTTCCCACCACCTCCTAAAAATAAATAACACTTATATTTTCAGGGATTAATGCGTCGGATAAAAGATGTACGAAAAATTACAGATGAAGTATTTGATGACATTATTGAAGACCACCTAAAAGAAGAAGATTTTGGAAAAGATAGGGACATTATTGGTTTGTTGCTATCTCTCATGCACAACCCTACCGATGAAGCCTCCTCCTCATTTGGACGAGACAATGTCAAGGCCTTAATGTTCGACATGTTTGTCGGTGGTATTGACACCATGGTCGTTGCTATAACGTGGGCGCTCTCTGCGCTACTTAAGCACCCAAGGGTGATGAAACTCGTCCAAGCCGAGATTGATGCCGTTGTCGGAAGGGACCAAATGGTTGAGGAATCACATTTGTCAAAGTTAAAGTATTTAGATATGGTGATAAAGGAGACTTTTAGACTGTACCCTCCAGGGCCGTTATTTGTGCCCCATGAGTCCATAGAGGATACTGTTGTAAAGGGATTCATGATACCCAAAAAATCACGTGTTATTATCAATATGTGGGCAATCGGGCATGATCCAAATGTGTGGTCAGAAAATGTCGAGCAATTTTACCCAGAGAGATTTATGGATAAGGATATAGACGTTCGAGGGCAACATTTTGAATTAATCCCATTTGGAGCTGGACGAAGAATGTGCCCCGGGATGCAATTGGCTTTGACTACTACTAAGCTAGTTATAGCTCGCTTGGTACACTGTTTTGATTGGGAGCTCCCTAATGGAATGCGACCGGAAGAGATAGACATGGTGGAGAATTTCGGGTTGACAATGCCAAGAGTTGATAAATTGTTGGCAACACCTTACTATCGCTTACAAGTTACTCATTAATTTGAATTTATATATGATAGTTCAATAGCAATGCCTTGCTCGAAATAAATTAACTGATGTGATTCTTGTATGGTCATACTCCAATCTCAAGCACCCTGTATTGTTTGGAGAACTAGTTAAGCACATTTGGATTGTGTCACAGAAACTAAACTTGATGCTAACAAAGAGCCACTAGCAAGTTAAATGATGGTGCATCAGAAGTGTACATAAAACTTAACTTAAGTAGCATAATATCGTTAAAAGATCATTCTAAAATTAGCAATATCCTAGTATATCTGTTCATTGGATCGTAAATATGATTCAAGTCAACTATATGATATGTAAATTTCAGAAGAGATTCATTAAAAGAAACTTCAACTCTATTCTATCGATATTATCATTTTTGGAGCTTATAAAGATGTTGTTCTTTAGTCAAATTAGGTTCAGGTTATATTAGTTAGGTTAGGAGAGGAAATGAAAGAAAATAGGACGAGATGATATGATTGGTTTGAGTTAAGTTAGTTGTTGGGTAGAAATATTTTATTAATAGAATTTGAATATTTTGGGGAAAATAAATGAAAAAAATTATAGATGTTAGAAAATGTGGATTGAATTGCGATTAAAATAATATTATATGAATTTCTTTTTAATTTAAATTTTGTTTTTGAGTTGGGTGTTTTTTAGGGAGTCGTGTTATGTCAGGTAAAGTAAGAATAAGTTAAGTTAAATTAAGTTAAATTAAGTTAAACCTAACTAAGCTAAAGAATATAACCAAAATTTAAATGTAAGTAGGGGAGGTAAATATTTGCTAAAAATTACTAGAATTTATCAACTTTACCAAAATCTATACCTATAGCAAAACCTATGCATTTATTATTAACTTTTTGAAGATAAGAATTTATATTGATGTCATGATTTTTTTTATTAGATTATTTTCATTGTAGACGTAAGATTTTTCAATAATTAATATTTCTATGATAAAAAAATATAAAGCTTCTACCATCAACATTTTTTCTTGATTAGACTGATAAATTGCTTTGTGTATGAACGCATTACCGTAGTGGTTTTGGCCTTTTTTTTGGGAATCCTAAGCCTATTATTATTGTCGAATAGCCGATTTTTCTTTTCTTTTTCCTTTTTTGTTTTGACTTTTCTATCATAAATTTCTAATCTGATTGATAATTACAGTTGCCATGCGAGTCACGACGGTACACGACATGAGAAGATATATGCAGAGTAATGTCAATATCAATCGTTAATTCGTGTTACACCACCCTTTTCATTCTGCATTCTTAGGATATGTTCTTTTACATGACTGGTGCGGTATGGTAATGGTATATGATGCCGTGAAATTTGAAAAAGTGTGGTAAAATGTTGTGATATATAATGAGTTGTAGTGAAAGTTATGATAAGTGGAGTAGGTGAGAAAAGAAGATGTGAAAGCTAGAGAAAAAAGTATGAGGAGAGAGAAAAGTGAAGATATATTAATGATGATTGTGGTGTGATGTGATGAAGTGTTGTGGTAAGTAGGGTATGTGAAGGGAGAGAATGTGAAAACTAAAAGAAAAAATGAAGAGAAAAAAATTGAGAATATATTGATAATAATTGTGGTGTGGTGAAATATGGTCAAAATTAAAGAATGCGGTGCGGTGTGGTATTACACCGCAACCTACCGCATAAAAGAACGAAGCAAATGGTGCAACTGACTGACTTTTAAAAAAAAGGACATCATCTATTAATTACTGAAACATGGAATCAGATAAATGATAGAGAATTCAACAAAAAATTGTATGAGGATAGGGTGAGACGATTTCTTATGAGAATAAATCTTTTACTACTTCTCTCACTTACCTTCTTAAAAAATAAAATAAAAAAAACAAAGTTAACAAAGGGTGATGTTCTGATCAAAATTAATTTCGGGGTTACATCAATAAGATAAATAGCAAATTTTCATCAAATATTATGTAATACTATAAAATATAAATGCAAAATTATTATTGTTCATAGAAAACTTTAGACCTTGTTCTTTTATACAATGCAGAGTGGTGTAGTGTGGTACCACAAGTTATCATACCATGCAATATTCTTTCACACTTTACCATATCATACCACGTTTTACCGTAATCATTACCAGTATATTCCTTACTTTTCTCATCTACTTTTCACATTCCCTGACATCAACTACCATATCAATCATACTTTTCATAAATTTTACCATATCATTCCACACGTAACGCACTTTCCACAATTTCACCTTAGAACACTGTATCTGTATGTTCACGCCCTAATTAGGCTTAAGGTCATTTGGGGTCCAGGCGAATTGTATAATATTGGATGAAAAGTTGATGCCTGATACCCAGTTTTTTGGACATTTTCCGGATTAGACAATTCGAACAAGCTTAAATTCAGGTCAATATCGAGTTCGATAAATAGAAAAATGGAAATTATCGTGCCCAGATTTTCGGTCAAATATGACAAAGTCAAAATTTAGACAAAAGATCTATGACAATACCTGATTTTTTTGGGTCGGACTGAATTGAATTTTTGGGTCGTACAATTTTTTGACAGCCCTAACCCCTTGCCCTTATTAATCTCAAGTACCGTAGTTTGTAGAAACTAATTAAGCACATTTTGATTATGTTATACACATATACCACACTTGATGGATCATGGAGGCCAAGCTAGGGATGACAGTTAGATACGAATCTAAAGCAAGGATGTTATGATCCGCAGTAGAAAATTTGATCCAAGTTCGACAAAAAGAAATCCGATTATATGTGTTTTTCTATATAGTGAATTATGGTACCGCACTGCACCATATAAAAGAGCATGACCTTAATAAAGTTTTTCTATATTACTTAAAATTTGTGTCATTATATGTGTTTTATAAACAAAAATATTGTGCCAACAAAAAAAGATAATTTGTAAAATTTAACTCAAGATGTCAATACTATCTATTTAATTAGATAATTTAACTAGCCCTTTATCTTTTATTATGTGACAAGAAAATATGAATACTAAATTTATTTATAATATAACATGATAAAAAACAGAGCAATAATCTTTTCAATTATAATGATAAAATTTAAAATACAATGATTAAAATTTATTCAAAATAATCAATTATCTTGATAAAATTTTGATTAAGAAAACTAAAGTATAATCAATATTATATCATTTTTCATGATAAAATGAAGTTTGTAAGTTGATAAACAGAAGATTGATCATGTAAAGAATAAATCTTCTCATGTATGATGAAATCAAAGGTTAAGAATTTTATTTCAGTATTTTCTTGAAGTCGTGTTCGTAAGGAGGAGGGGAGCTAGGGAATATAATCGCTTATTTCCTAGCTCATTGATTACCTTGTGGTTCTTCCGAAAGATCGATCACTTTGATTTACGGATGGGCTAAGATATTTTTCCCTTAGTCCAAGACAATATGTAGTGTTTTTTTCGATTGAAATAAAGTTGTAACGCCCCGACCCCTCCCGGGCCGCGGACATTACCGATAACCGCTTTAAGGATCGCTGACTGACCCCACAAATCACCACGAGTCTTTCCAGCGTGCTTCGTCCTCGCTCACACGCTGCCTGGGAAAACTTCTCAGGAGGTCACCCATCCTTTGACTACTCCCAGCCAAGCACGCTTAACTGAGGAGTTCCCAACGGATGAGCTATCATAAAAGAAGGTGCACCTTGGTGATATAAGTAGTCATTTCAATCCTTTTTAAGCCACACTTTAACCACATAATCGGGGTATTACAACAAATCACATAAAAAACAACAAACAATCACCTCCAAAAAGAAATGTTACAACCAAACAGCTAAACATAAATCGAAAATGATAAATGTCTTGGGCAAGACACATATTAAGTGTCTTGTCATGATAAAAAACAACTCATATATTTGTAAATTAAATTGAAAAAAATTACATGATTGACTTCTATAACTATAATAATCTATAATAATATTAAAGTAATATATTCGAAATTTGAAATACTCAACCCAGAGTGACTGTAGGGGTTATCGACCAATCAGATTAAAGAAAAAAATTGATTTAAAAATATAGTCAAAAATTCTCGCCCATGAAATAATAATAAAAAAATCGGTTTAAAAAATAATAATAAACAAGAAGTCTAATCAGATTAAGAGTCTACCTTATCTAATTAGAAGTCTACTTTCCACCCCAATTAGGACTCTAGCTCTCACTCAAATATAATTAGGACTCTACCTCTCACCCAAATCTAATTAGGACTCTACCTCCCGACCTAATATATAAACGTCGAAACATCTTTCATTCTCTAGCTTCCCATCTATCAACTATTAACATTTGAAGCAACCATTGAATTCTCGGCAAACCTGCAAATACAAACATGTTAGTTTTCGAAAAGTACTATTTCCTCGGCAATTCCACCATATATTTCGTTTTTTTACAAATCAAAAACTGCTTCCTATTCTATCTCTATCACTTTCTTCTCTCTTTCCCTGAACTCCACCCTAATTTCGTTCTTGCTTCCCTTTCTCTATCTTTGTCTTTCTTTCTCTCAAACCAAGAGCAGTATGCATATCAATTTCTCTCTGATTTTTGTAAATTACTACTCGAGATTTGGCACTTTCAGGGTTTTCTAAATGTCGGCGCTTCCGAAATCTATCCACAAACCAATTAAGAGCAGTATGCATATAGAACTGTATGTATAACATTGCAACCAAATTTCTGTATACATGAGAGATATTGCTTGCCTTTGTTTTTATTTTCTTGATGGAGGAATTTTTACATCAGGCTTGGAGAATATACATTAGATATTGATGCTACCTAATAATATTTGTTACTCTTTGTTTCATCAGATTGAACAATTGTGTACCCGTAAAATATTTGTTTGTTATGATTATTCTTTGGACTGTTTAAAATACACTTACAGCAAGATTATGCATATCTCTCAAATTAAATTTCATTTAGTCTTTAGGGTTGGGTTGAGTGATTGATATTTTTCCAATAATTTGTGGGGTTTTATGTGATGCATTGTTATACAAGGTGTTGGTCACCTAACTATACAAAGATATGCCTGTGTAAGAGTGAAATGTCGTTTTGTCATCATATCTAAATCCTAATTCTTTTGTCTTAGTTTATATTTGGACAAGTTGAAAATAATCTATCTTCTACTAATGATATGTTAATGTGAATCCGAGCAGGTTCTCCTGGTGTACGAGTGGCACTAAAGGTGAAAAATTTGATGGGCATCAGTGGTGTATAAGGAAAATTGTTCATAGAATCAAGAGTAATATTTTTTACGAACACACTACATGCATTAAGAAATTCATTCAAGCATCATATGTGTATAGATAATATTTTGCATGGATCATATATGGTTATGTAGGAGATTTGATATTGCCGTGTATATAGGGTTCAATGAATTTTGCCCTTTCATTTACGACATGGTAATAAATGTCGTTGCCCTTTCATTTTCGACTTGTACGATATTGTTTATGAAAGAAGTAATGTCACATGCTTCTTTCCAATGAAATAATAGGCAACGAATGATTTCTAAATTATTGGTAATTAATTTGAATTTGTCTATATAAATTGCAAGATGTAGGGTAAGATTGTTACATTCGACCACTCCATTTCCCGCCCGGGCAAGATTTCGGAGTATTTGTTTTTATCATTCCAAGTCGCTTCTTTTTTTTGGATTGAGAATGTTTGATAATATATTTATTTTTTTAAAACAAAAATAACATATTTATTTTATACTATTTAAAATTTTAAATATCCCGTGCATCGCACGGGTTAAGGACTAGTATACATCAATGGCATAAAATCACACTTTTATCTATATTTTTTAAAATTTACAAAAAGACGTCTAAAATATGTCCAACGGATGAGATTCATTCGTTAAGGTGTCAACTTTTAATTGTTGGCGTAGCCAATATATTCCGAGCTTATATAATTTATAATTAATAATATTTGTAAAAAAATTAGAGTTAGAAAAATAATAATAAGTATTAATTTTATAAGCAGCAAGACATTTAAACAGTGTCTTGCCCCAAAACATGTATCATCACTCAACATAAATGACACGTCAAGGACTTTCGTAACCCCAACAACTGAAAGAAACCTTCGAATCTAAAAAAACACACTTCCTTCGTCGCGTGCATATTTACAACATGAAGTATCAAAAATATCGTCACCTGTTAGGTTGTTTTTTGTGGTAATATCAAAGTTACCATGATAACTCCACAGCACGGGTAACATGCAAGTCATGCATGCTGATTTCTCTTAGGCATAATGATTCGCTGAGCTTTTCCAATGGCCCTAGCTGACTTGAGCTTTCCTTTCAGTTACTTTTCTCCATCGGCCATATCGACATCACACATTTTCTTCCCTTATAAGCATGCATCCCTAAAATAACAAAGTAACAAAAATAGAGTGTTCTAAGTTGAAACAAAAATCATATCTCACCACTTTGCACCACAAAAAAAGACACTGCAGTTTGCATGGAGCTTACTCTTCCCCTAATCCTCCTCATCCCACTCCTCCTATGTCTACTCCTCAAGGCCCGAGCCCAAAAACCCGGCCCGGCCCTACCGCCGGGCCCACGCCCGCTCCTGATACTCGGAAACCTCCACATGTTGGGCCGTCTCCCGCACCGGGCCCTGGCGAAGCTGGCCCAGGAGTACGGCCCAATCATGTCCCTCCGCCTCGGGAGCCGCACGCCCACCGTCGTGGTCTCCACGGCGGCAGCCGCCGAGCTCTTCCTGAAGCGACACAATGCCGTCTTCGCCAGCCGGCCGCCGGTGCTGCAGTTTAGGAGGGGAGGCGCAGTCAAAGATGTGGTGTTCGCGCCGTACGGGGACTGCTGGCGGCATGGGAGGAAGCTGCTGTTGACGCACCTCCTGAGCGCCGCCAAGGTGGCCGGGTTTGAGGGGTCAAGGAGGGCGGAGGTCGAGGCGGCCGTGCGGCGGCTGGGGGAGGCTGCGGAGGCGCGTGAGGTGGTGGACGTGGGGGAGCGAGTGGGGGAGTTGATTGAAGGGATTGTGTATAGGATGGTGTTTGGAAAGGGGAGGGAAAAGGAGGAGGATAAGAAGTATGATATGAGGGGAGTAATTCAAGAGGCTTCGGCTTTGATTGGGGCATTTAACTTGCTTGGTTTTAGTCCTTGGCTTGCTCTACTTGGATTCCAGGTATATATATGTTTAGCCGGAATTAATTGTTTAGTACGTACTACCTCCGTCCCATATTGTTATCCAACTATATTAAAAGTCCAATGGTCATGGGAAATGGGGTGAAAAATGTGTAATGTACCAGAATTGCCCTTTCTTTTCTCATGTGAAGAAAAATAAAAAAGAAACAAAACGGTATTTATTAGGAGTATAATAGAAATGACAATCATTGAAATTATAAAATGGACAAACATTTTGGGACAAGGGAGTTAGATAGATACACAAACAATTTGAGACGAAGGTAGTAGTACATCAAGTGATTTCATAGTGTCAATTATATGTTTTAGCATTGTTGGGATTTGGAATCTCGGATCTGCAAAAAAATGTGGAGTATAGTTCGTAGAAAACAGGTACTAGTACGATACGAGTTTTATTTAGGGGACATGTACGAATTTATTTGGAACATAATGAACGTGCGTTAAAAAAAAAAAATAGGAAGATAATGATTTTTTTTTTAGATCAAGAAGATAATGATTTTTGAAAGAAACTAAGAAATTGTTGAAAATGAATCTAATTGGAAAAGATGCACCCCAAAAATTTTTCCTAAGAAAGGTATTCTAGTTTTAAAAAAAACGAAAAGGTCATCCCGAAGTATAATTAGGGCTCTCAAACAATTGTCAAACCTGAAAACTAAATTTAGGTCAATCTAAAAAAAATTTGGTATAGTCATAAGTTCCTTTGAATTTTAACTTCAACTTATTTAATTTGATCGAAAATGTGAAGATAATATTTTCTATTTTTCTATAGATTAATGTGTGAGTGTCATTGTATTACATATAATAGGAAAGGGAAAATATGTCAAGTAAAAACCTACTCTTATGAACTCTCCCAATTGATCTCCCAAGCAGGGGTAAATAGTTTACTCTTACAAACACTCTCATATACCCTCACCATCCTTTACTCTGATACTCTTATGAACTCCTACCTCATTTTTAACTCTCCTCCCAAGCGGCTCCTTAGAGTTTGATGTTTGAATTGAGGGAGAAGAGTGAGGGGATAGGAGCAGTGGGGATGGCCGCTGAGGGTAAATGAGTGGGAAGTGGTGGTGAATGGGCGTGCATGATGGTAGGACCTAAATGTTTTAACTAATAGACTATTTCATTGTATATTCTAGTTTGATAAATACCTAATTAACTCAAGATGTGTTTTAACCTATGGTAATACACATATTTTCAGGGACTAATGCGACAGATAAAGCGTGTAAGGAAAGTTACACATGAAATGTTTGAGATCATTCTTGATGACTATCTCAAACAAGACGATCCCCAAAAAAATAGAGGCATTCTTGGAATGTTGGTATCTCTTATGCACAACTCTACAAACGACTTCTCCTCCTTTGGCCGAGCCAATATCAAGGCTCTCACCTTTGACATGTTTGTCGGCGGCAGTGAAACCATAAATGTTAACATAACATGGCTATTCTCAGCACTCCTCAAGCACCCAAGGGTGATGAAACTCGTCCAAGCCGAGGTTGATGCCATTGTTGGAAGAGACAGAACGGTGGAAGAATCAGATTTGTCTAAATTGACGTATTTAGATATGGTGATAAAGGAGACTTTCCGACTTTACCCTACAGGACCGTTGTTGGTGGCCCACGAGTCCATGGAGGATGTCATTGTAAATGGGTTCATGATTCCGAAAAAATCACGTGTTATCATCAACAAATGGGCGATTGGCCGAGACCCATCCATATGGTCTGAAAATGTAGAAGAGTTTTACCCAGAGAGATTCATAGATAAGAATATTGATGTTCGAGGACATCATTTTGAGTTAATCCCATTTGGAGCAGGGCGAAGAATTTGTCCCGGGATACTATTGGCTTTAACTACTACCAAGCTAATTATAGCTCACTTGGTACATTGTTTCGATTGGGAGCTCCCAAATGGAATGCAGCCTGAAGAATTGGACATGTCCGAGAAGTTCGGATTATCAATGCCAAGAGCCCATAAGTTGTTGGCGATACCTTGTCATCGCATATGAATTACCTCTATATATTGTCTAATATTGAGCCGATCAAACTATAAATGATGCCATGTATGTAGTTTTACTAGTTACTGGAGAACAAGCACAAGAAGCTAGATATGATGGGAGAAAAGAAACCCTAGTAAGTGCAGAAAGATATGTTAATTACTACAGCTTCGAATCGGTGATCAAATATATGTGTCAGAGTTAAACTTATTGTATTCATGACTATTTTGTTAGCTTTTTTCGTGCATGTATTGTCAATTAAGCTCGAATCCATAATATATACTTAATTATTAACTATGTCTGGACGTAAATCTATATTAACAAAGAATATATCATTTTTAATAAGTATAATATTAAATTTTTATAGATATAATATAACATATAAATTTTATAAAGTTATGTTTTAACGTATAATTATTTAAATTAATAAAAAAAATCATAAAATATATCTAAATCATACTACCTATATATATTATATTAAAACCAGACAAATTCATCCAACAATTGACACGTGATATCTCTATAAAAAAAGATATAATTTATTGAAAAAGAAACAAAAAAACCACTTATTACACATCATTATACATCTTACATCATTATTATGATGTTTACAAACACTCCTCTCAATTCGAGTATATCATTATTTTAATGATTATAAACTACTGATTTGCTTCATATAGAAAAAGAAAAAGAAAATGTTGAGTTGCGTGTCTTTTTATGCGCTTAATTATAAAGACACCAATTAGTTGAATTATAAATGTTTAATTGTCTGATCATAAAACAAGACATTATCACTTTATAGAAAATCCGGAGATGTGACAATTTTTAGGCAGCAACTCCTTTATCCATATAAAAATGATAAGTACATTTGGTATCAGAATAGTTACTAATCATCCTCAATTACATCTAAATTGTTATAAAAATTATGTTTGTATATATTTAAATCATTAAAATGATATATTTTATTAGTTTGATGGTTATTACAACACAATAATATATGTATATTAAAACTTTTGAGAAAATATATAGGTGAGTGTTTATAATATTTAGTTAAAGGTATAAATTACTCTTCGCTATTGTTAAGGTTTTCAAAACTTTGATAGTATTTTTGGAGTTTTAGCAAAATATGATTTCCGTCACCCCACAGAGAAAGTTTTTCTTCATGCCTCCAACGAGTCACCGTTGATAGCGATAATGCTCATAAACCTTATAAAAAATTATTTTGAATATATCATGTAATTAATGCTCATAAAAGTACTGAAACAAAATGTTCACAAACACTGAAATAATATATATCCCCCTTGAAGTTTCTTATCAATCAAAACCAGTATAACCATATACTGTAGATTATACGATTATAAAACTATTATAAATTAAAACTGCTCATAAGACCACTAAAAATGTTCATGAAAATAGATCATACAATGGTCTTAAATTCTATTACAATGTAATTGGTTGAGGATGTCAGGTGTGAGTGGTGGCGGGATTGAGATGCGACCGTAGGCAATTGGAAGTTATTGCTAGCACTGGTGGGTGGTTGTCGTCGAAGTGGCATGCTAGCAGTGGTGGGTGGAGGTTCCATGGTGGTGGTGATGTCGGTGGTAGCTCATGAAGTGATGAGCGGAAAGGGACAGAGTAATTGAAACAAATGATATTTGCCTTGCGATTAGACCTGTCAATTCGGGCGGGGCGGGTCGGAACGGTTGGGTTCGGTATGTCCCGTATGTCAAGTTTGTTATATTTTAGGTTTGAAAAACTGGGTCGGGTTAGGGTCGAGTCGTTTTTGCCAGCTCTACTTGCGACATCAGCATTTTGAACACTTCTATATTATTTTCCACTTAGAAACTTCATTGTACGTTGGATCCTTTATGGTTAATTGATTTCTTAGGCCATTTGTTAATGTCAATTTAACACTTGCCAATAAATATCTTTGTTTATGCAGGCCCATAAATAAGTATAACGCCATCCATACGATTGGAGATAGATGTTTATCATTTATCAAGACTACCCAATCGAAAAACGACAGCACTGGTACAAAGTACGTCAATTGGATTCATATAACATCTTCTCATTCATACATTCACATAGACGTACCTCATAGAATCTTAACCTCACATTTCTTTTTTTTTCTTTTTAAAAAAAAAAAACTTCCTTCTTTCCAAGAGGACAAAAAATGCCCATCAATTTTCCAATCTTTTGAAAATACCTCCCATCGCCATGCATCTCCTACTGATCATCCTACTCCCACTCTTCCTCGTCTTTCTATTCCGGGCTAGGGCCCGGCCCGGCCCGAACCTGCCACCCGGGCCTCGGCCGCTCCCGATCATCGGGAACCTCCACATGCTGGGCCGGCTCCCACACCGGGCCCTGGCGGAGCTGGCCCAAAAGCACGGCCCGATCATGTCCCTCCGCCTGGGCCACGTGCCGGCCGTGGTGGCGTCCTCCCCGGAAGCCGCCGAGCTGTTCCTGAAGCAGCATGACGCCGCCTTCGCCAGCCGGCCGACGCTCCAGGCCTCCATCCACATGGCGTACGGCGGCAAGGGGATCGGGTTCGCTCCGTACGGGGAATTCTGGCGGCGCACGAGGCGGATGTGCACCCTCCACCTGCTGAGCCCAGCCAAGGTGGCGTCATTCGAGGGGCTGAGGGCGGCGGAGATCGGGGCGGCCGTGCGGCGGCTGAGGGAGGCGCGTGGGGCGGCGGTGGATGTGGGGGTGAGGGTGGGGGAGATGATCGAGGGGCTAATGTTTAAGATGGTGGTTGGGAAAGAGGCGGGGAAAAGTTATGGTTTGAAGGGAGTGATTGAAAAGGGTGTGGCTGCGGCTGGGGCATTTAACTTGGCTGATTATGTTCCCTTTCTTGCTCCTCTCGATTTGCAGGTATATATGCTTGACTTATGTTTTACTTTCAACAAACATAGTGATGATACGAGTTTTATTGCAATATATGTGTCTGGTCCCCGCTCTTACTCTTCATCAAAATTAGTATTTCTATAGGTCGCTGGCACAAATCTTTTTAAGAATAAGTAGTATTATTCAATTATAAGAAGTTTTGGATGCATTGCTTAAGCCAACGAGCACAAAAAGTAATTTGGCCATACCAAACTAGTTTGAATACTCTAACATTAATTATAGTACACCCAAGTGGCCCTAGAATAGTTTTCTAGCCAAAATCAACTACTTGGACACCAACTAGTATCAATCACATTGGACCAAATTCTATGAAGATACAATATCACCCAGAGATCCTCCAAGGGCAATCAATGCATCATGTGAGGACAACTTTGAAATATTGATTTTGTAGAAAACATTCAGAAATAAACTCTTGATTGCACTCAACTCTGCAAGCTTCTAACTTGTCTCTAATTGAATTTGAATTTGATTAAACTTGTTCGTACGTATCCAATTCTGATAAACTTTGTTGTACCCACCTCTGATACCATTGGTATCAAGATTTGATATCACTTGTTAGGATACAACTTTGATGGGTATCACTTGTTAGGGTCAAAATTTAGATCCAAAACCACTCGGTATGAATTAAATCTAGATTGAATGGATATAATATCATAGCCGAAGCAGACAAGATAATTAATTAAGGATGTAGGTATTGAGAAAATAGACGAATTGAAAAAAAAACAAATATAGAGGCGATGAAAATAAGAATTTTACGTGGAAACTCAATGCGGGAAAAAAACGCTAGAGACAAAATAAAATCCACTATAGTATGGAGAGGCCGTAGAGGATATCACAAACGGCTTATAACATGACGAGAACAAGTACGAAAAATCTCAAATGGTTACAACACAGCGAGAGTAGACATATCTCAAAACGCAACGAGATATAATGAAGATTAAAATACCATAATAAAAACAATTAAACTAAATTAGAAAAGCAGAACATAAAAGGGAGATCTCCAAAAAGTGTATTAGAAATCCATAATTTGGATACACCAAACTAAGTTGAATACCCCAGTGTTTATAGCAAACTTAATAAATACTAGAATAGTGTTCTCTTAATTCTATATCGATGTTTCTTTTTTTTCCCACCATAAAGTGAAGTCTATTTAACACATTCCTATGTCTAGTTATCTAATGATATGTACAAACTCCATTTTCACTCACTTTAACTTTGCCTATATTTTCAGGGGCTAAATCGAAAGATGAAAGCTATAGGTAAGAAATCTAATGAAATAGCTGAGAATATCATTGAGGAACACATGAAAGAAGATTTTGGAGAGCAGAAAGACATTGTAGGTACAATGCTAGCTCTAATGGCGAACCCGGACAACGAGTTCTTTTCCTTATTTGAACGAGATAATGTTAAAGCCATCATGCTAGACCTGTTTGCCGCCGGTATCGACACATTCTCCGTGACCATTACATGGGCACTTTCCGCCCTGATGAAGCATCCGAGAGTAATGAAACTCCTTCAAGAAGAGCTAGATGCCGAAATCGGGAGAGAAAGAATAGTTTTGGAATCGGACTTACCCAAATTGCGCTTCTTAGACATGGCCGTAAAGGAGACTTTTAGACTCTACCCAGCGGCACCCTTGTTAATACCCCATGAATCGATCGAGGATGTTGTTGTCAATGGGTATACGATCCCCAAAAAATCGAGGCTTATCGTCAACTTCTGGGCCATTGGGCGAGATACCCGTATCTGGTCAGAAAATGCAGATGAATTTTATCCAGAGAGATTCATCGATAAAGATATTGACGTACAGGGACGAGATTTTGAGTTAATACCATTTGGAGCAGGGCGAAGAGGGTGTCCGGGACTACATTTGGGTCTTGTCATGGTGAAAATAGTATTAGCTCAACTGGTGCATTGTTTTGACTGGGAGCTTCCGAATGGCATGCGACCTGAAGAAGTTGATATGACTGAAAATTTCGGATTAACAATGCCGAGAGCAAATAAATTGGTCGCCATTCCTTCTTATCGCTTAAGAGACAGTTGATTAGTAGTTCAATATATGGAAATAATTACTTAATTCTTGTAATTTTATATTATAGAAGCAAAATGATAAGTATTTTGATTCACAATAGTTAAATACCATCTTGAATTTCGACGAAATCACATTTAAAAAAATATATGCGTATTTAAATTATTATAAATTTATATGTCATTACTTTGAAAGTGATTATGACTTATAAACTATACAAAAATAATTATTTATTTATATTTTTATAAATATAAAACTATGCATAAAATGTGTATTATGTACTATGATTGATAAAATTAGGCTATAATTTATATTTGTTGATCTAGGTAATACGTGTTATACTCTTATAGTTGATAAATATAATATAATTACTAGAGAAAATATTATTAAAAGTAACAAAAATGTGAATTATGGATAATTCAATATGGTTATTAACTATCTTGATTCAAGACACTTATTATTGTCCTTTTATAGAATTAATTACTTCTTGTAATTATTTTCTTCTTTCTATATATTGCACGAACCCTCTTATTTCGATACAAATCTTTGGCGTACCATGAATTCTATGCAGTGGGTTTTCTCTCTATTTTTAAGTATCTTTCTATTTGCATATAATTCACTGCATATAATTGATGGTCTATTCCACACTTGTATTTATATGAAATTTTTCAGGAAAATTCCAAATAAAAATTTATTTTATACCATTTAATTGTACTTCCTCCTTTTTTTAACTATCTAACCATGTATATTATTAAGTGAAAAAAAGGGATAAATCTTACAATATGTATCTCTAGTATCCTTCTATTTCACAAGAATAATGTTTTATTTCAGGATAAAATTTTCAATATCGAAACCCCATAAAAGTTAGAACGTACATATCCAACTTTATTTGATATATATGCAAAAAAAAAAAAAAAGAGGAATTGATTTTCCTGTTAGTTTGATTCATCCAATTCCAAAGGCTTGAAGTATTTCCTATCTATAAGATACGTCCCAATGGTGAGACGAATCGCCCATACATCCATAGGTTTTCTTGAAACAATCCTGCAATTATTTGCAAAATACCATGAGAATAAGCCATCACAAACCTACACATAAGAAAGCATATTTTACAAGATCTATAACTAGAAAATTCAATTAAGATCTTGTTCTTTTGGAAGTTAACTAGCTAAGTAATACTTATCTACTATCTTACCTAATTCTACTTACATTATATGTACCGTCTAAAATACCTCAATCTATATATCTATATTACTGTATATATATCTTCATATTATTATATCTCTACCTAGCTACACCATCTTTCTTACTCATACCTACCCTATCCTACCCATAGTTATTGAAATCCCGATCCTGATTTACGATCCTACGATTTTATGGTCCAAAATCGTCGATACGATTCTACTATTTACACACGATCCACGATCCTACATGGGCTAAATTTCAATCCTAACTTCCCCATAGTTTCGAGTTAAGATCCCGATTTTAACAAACTTGATCCTACCTAAGTTACTTAAACATTGCTTATTTGATCTACTTCTACTTACCAACGAAATTAAATGAATAGGGCCTAAACAGCCTTTTCGAAAATTCTATTCTAATCCAAAACCTACAAAGTTATTGCGGAATCGTCCCAACCAAAAACTTACACACCTTGTGCAAAGAAATACAGACGCTGTTAAGATTTGAACGCAAAAACCATCTCAACCAAAAGTTTAAACTGATAGTCCATCATCCTAAAATATAATTACTACCTCCGTCCCAAAATATTTGTCAATTGATTAAATTTTGACCGTTGATTACTCAAAAGTTACAATAATTATTGTAATAAGTTACAATATGAAATTAATTACAACTTTTAGTAAATTATCTTTTAATCGTGATAATTTCATATTTTAACTCATTATAAGTTGTGCGTAGTTAACATAATTAATCGTGATAATTAGTAAAAATAGAGAGAAAGATAATTAATTAGTAGTGTAATTAGGGATCGAGTAGTAGCATATATATACCTGCCAACATCACCAGGTTTGACCAAGTCAGCGTTGACCCTAAGGCAGGGAACAGAAGCAGCAGTCTTTATCATTTTCGGGGCTTCAGTAATGATAACTGGAGACCCAATTCCCAACCTTGATGATGATGATGATGATGATGATGATGATGATGCATCTAATTTCTTTCCCGTTTTCTCATCATAGTAACTGTTACTCTCATTCAGGTTCACTTGGCATCTGGTCTTTGTGTAGTAGCACTGATGATGGAGTTGGGTTGACCTAATCCTGACTTTTGAGTGCTGTGTAGTGAAAGGGCTGGAGCTTGGCTTACATATCGTGGAAGATAAACTCAGTGACATTGCCAACATTTACAGAGATCTGTTGATTCTGCAGATGGGACTTTAATTTGTGTGGTTCACATTCAGATATCATCATCCTCTTCGATCTACTTGTAATAGTAACTACTACTGGTATATTGGGCCCCCATTTTTGTCATCTTCTTACCTCTAGCTGGGCTTCTATTTTTAGCCCGGCCCAAAAATGTCACAGCTTCGGCTGGTTCCTTCTACTTTGTAATAATGAACATTTTATGTGGTAAATTTGTGTAAAAACTTTAATAAATTTTAAAAAAATCGATGATTTTGCAATAATATTGATAGAATTATGATGAACTTTATAATATATATTGATGAATTTCTTTTTAATATTTAACATCTTGGTGGAGCTAGATAAGTAATCTAAGGTGTACTATATAATAATTGATCATACAAGAGAATTATATAGGGTATAGTATTATTATCCAACGCTCTCGAAATATTGTATAAGGTTCTTTTAGTTTTGAACTTCTAGGTCTAGTTTTTAGGCAGACTAAATAAAATTATAACAACAAAATGTCTAGTATAACAGAGTTATCTTCCTCCTTCGATTGAGAAAATGTTAAAGCCATAACCCTTGATTTGTTTGTTTCTAGCATATATTGACATATCTCTCAGCCCTAGTCTATGAGTACTCTCACAGCCCTCGTCGAGCATCCGATGATCATGAAGCTTCTCCGAGAAGAGCTAGATTCACAAGTTGGGATATTTGATCACGAATAAAATCAAGCGTTATGCTTAATTTCTATGCCATTAGATGAGATCTAAGTGTCTGGCCGAAAAATATAGAAGAATTTTATCCAGAGAGACATGTAAGTAAAGATATATTGATGTAAAAGGATGTGATTTCGAGTTTATCTCAATTGGTACTAGGTAAAAAAGATTTGGGTAAAGATATCATGAATAAACCTCGTATATAATTCATGTATT